>CM041776.1:283575935-283709239 GCA_023374045.1 Limonium bicolor
AGCACCACAGACCAAGTGAGTAGTGTGCGAAGAGCGGTATTTTCCCTTGAATTCTGAATGAGGGTATTGGACCATCCACCGAGCTATGAGGGAAGATAGAGCGAGTCCATAGAGGTAAAACCATGAGCGACTTGTGCATTCCTTCAGCACATGGAGAGGCACAGTTCATAGCGAGATCAATGTTGATAACAAGACACGAACTGTGATTCATGCAAAGATTCGAGAAGTAGTAAGAAAACAATCATTGACTAATGAGAATGATGAGGCACTTAGGAATCAAGACCTCCACAAAACAAAGAAAGCTTTAACTGCCTTCTACATCATCCCTTAGTGAGCCCCGCTGAGCTTTTCACGATAAACCATCTTCTGCGAACTCCACAATATGCCACCCGACATATACGCATTTACCCCTGCAATAGAGGATCTCGAATGAGCCATTGCCATGACCCTTCCCCATCATCGTTCCCAAAAACAACAAACGAAATGTTCGAAGAAATCAATGAGTTAGTGCAACTCCAAAACCAAGCAAAAAAAAACAAAAATAGTCAAAGAAATCAATGAGTCAATGCAACTCCGAAGCTGAAAGCCAAAATACAAAAAAAGAAAAAATGCTTGAGAAGGTTGATGAGCCCAATGCAATTTCAAAAACACAAAAATGAGAAGGAAGTCCAAACCATACATCAGAAGAGACAAGAAGGAGAAAACCGAATCCAAAGGACCAATGATTCCCGTAGTAGAAATCAATAAAAGGTCATCAAAACCCATCTAATCATTCCACCATGGCAAAGGCGAAACATACCCTCTATTGCGCAAAAGCTCCACAACTTCCAAATAAATCCTCCAATCCCATGTGACATACGTCATACCTATCAGCCCTGTTATAACCCAAAAAAAAAAATCTGACTCATAAGTTATTGAGCGTTAACTGAAAGTACCGGATCTGAAACATGAATTATATGCTTTGTACTTGTTACCAACATGTCCCGACTTTCCAAAGGGACCATGAGCGGATGAGTGTGACCTTATCTCACAAGGTCTTTAGAGTGCGAGTGACTATTTGATTAAAGCACCATACATAAATAGCCTACCCCATTGCAGGTGAGGAGATGTAAGGATCGGAAAGTCCAAAACCTCGAAAAGATATTCTAAGGAAAATACTGCTCTGAGCATCAAGAGTATCAATACACCATTTGCACACACGGCCATACTGACAAGAGATTGACCCATATACCTCCGTGAGAGGAAAGTGATTTGCGCACTGAAGCTCAACAATCACTCAAGATCGAGCCGAAGAGGTCTTATATTCGTAAACCTCGTATTAATAGAAATAGGACCACACCTTCTCTCCAAAAACTGCATATGCATTTTTCATCGTATCTAGCATTTAATGTTTGCGTACACCATAATCATTTCATCTTCAACATCCGACTGGTAAGAACTCTGCCTAGTCTCGCTGAAAATCGACTTCAGTTGCATTGTTGAAATGTAACTTCGATCAAAAGATGTCAACTAAAGCCATCACGGGCCATCATCGAGCTACATCTAGCCTTTTCGGAGCTAACCCAGGCTATCAGTAAGCTACATCGAACCATCCTAGAGCTATCCGGAGCCACACGAAGACTATTCCGAAGCCATCCACTGTCATACCCAAGTCTCATTGGCACCTCTCCTAAAGCCAAGCTGAAGCCATGCGGGAGCCATCCTCACACTTCGAGATTATCCCTAGAACCATACGGGAGGCATCCTCACACTTTGAGACTATCCCTAGAGCTACACAGAGTCATTCTCATACTTCAAAATCGTCCTTGGAACTACGCAGGGGGCATCCTAACAGTCCGAGAAAAATACGGGAGCCACCTCAAATCCACATCAGATCTATTTCATCATCAGGGTCTTGCCTACAAAATTTCGAACTACGTCAGGTCTGATCTCAATACGGAATTGAGTACGTAGGCAGCCCGCCCAGGGTGCGACCACCTCAAAGGAAGATTCCCTTTTTGTTCACTACTATCATCAAATGGAGCCATATCGTAGCCTCCCCGAAGCATCCTGAACTATCCCGGAGCCCTCTCGAGGATACTGAAGCTGAGATTGACCGTACTAAAGCCATTCATCCACAAAAAAAAAAAAAACTGTCAACCACAGTAAGTCACATCGACCCACCACTCGATTCAAAATCCATACCAAAACCATTCATCCACAAAAAAAAAAAATGGACAACCACATCAAAGGACACAAATCACATCGACCTACCATTCGACTCAAAATCCAAAACAAATCGACACTCACCAACCATCCCGAAAATCTCAATCTAAATTGAAACCCACAAACCACCCCAGAGTCGTTGCTCATAATGAGGTCATGAATCATGTCGGAGCCATCCAACTACACCGGAGCCATCTGATCATATCAGAGCCATCCGATCATATCAAAATCATCGAGTTCCCAAAGTCACTCATTCAAAAAAAAAAACAAACATCCATTCAAAAGACCGACCACAAAATCACAAAACCAAAACAAGAACTCAGGAGCCATACCGGAGCCATCTCGAAACTCTGGAGCCAAGAGTCCTACCAAAATCCCGAGACTACAGCGCACATTGGGCGAGGCTGTCAAAGCAAAACAAAAACACAAGTCCCACACTGACACAGTCAAGGGCCACATCGATAAAAACATCCGACTATCACATCCCTCACAAAAATAACCGAAAGCATCCAATCCCGGACCAGTCCACTACCAGAGTCATCCTTAAATCAACCACTCAAAGCAGCGGGTTTCATACAACCCCACAAAGTATCATAGGCTTGTCATAAGTCCTATGACTAGATGTCAAGAGGTCTAGTTGAGGCTCGTCATAAGTCCTCGTACTTTCAATTGCATTATAGGCTCGTCATAAGTCCTATAGCTAGATGTCAAGAGGTCTAGTTGAGGATCGTCATAAGTCCTCGTGCACCCCAATCAACCTAACTGTTAGTATCATAGGCTCGTCATAAGTCCTATGACTAGATGTCAAGAGGTCTAGTTGAGGCTCGTCATAAGTCCTCGTACTTTCAATTGCATTATAGGCTCGTCATAAGTCCTATAGCTAGATGTCAAGAGGTCTAGTTGAGGCTCGTCATAAGTCCTCGTGCACCCCAATCAACCTAATTGTTAGTATCATAGGCTCGTCATAAGTCCTATGACTAGATGTCAAGAGGTCTAGTTGAGGCTCGTCATAAGTCCTCGTACTTTCAATTGCATTATAGGCTCGTCATAAGTCCTATAGCTAGATGTCAAGAGGTATAGTTGAGGCTCGTCATAAGTCCTCGTGCACCCCAATCAACCTAACTGTTAGTATCATAGGCTCGTCATAAGTCCTATGACTAGATGTCAAGAGGTCTAGTTGAGCTCGTCATAAGTCCTCGTACTTTCAATTGCATTATAGGCTCGTCATAAGTCCTATAGCTAGATGTCAAGAGGTCTAGTTGAGGCTCGTCATAAGTCCTGTGCACCCCAATCAACCTAATTGTTAGTATCATAGGCTCGTCATAAGTCCTATGACTAGATGTCAAGAGGTCTAGTTGAGGCTCGTCATAAGTCCTCGTACTTTCAATTGCATTATAGGCTCGTCATAAGTCCTATAGCTAGATGTCAAGAGGTCTAGTTGAGGCTCGTCATAAGTCCTCGTGCACCCCAATCAACCTAATTGTAAGTATCATAGGCTCGTCATAAGTCCTATGACTAGATGTCAAGAGGTCTAGTTGAGGCTCGTCATAAGTCCTCGTACTTTCAATGCATTATAGGCTCGTCATAAGTCCTATAGCTAGATGTCAAGAGGTCTAGTTGAGGCTCGTCATAAGTCCTCGTGCACCCCAATCAACCTAATTGTTAGTATCATAGGCTCGTCATAAGTCCTATGACTAGATGTCAAGAGGTCTAGTTGAGGCTCGTCATAAGTCCTCGTACTTTCAATTGCATTATAGGCTCGTCATAAGTCCTATAGCTAGATGTCAAGAGGTCTAGTTGAGGCTCGTCATAAGTCCTCGTGCACCCCAATCAACCTAATTGTTAGTATCATAGGCTCGTCATAAGTCCTATGACTAGATGTCAAGAGGTCTAGTTGAGGCTCGTCATAAGTCCTCGTACTTTCAATTACATTATAGGCTCGTCTTAAGTCCTATAGCTAGATGTCAAGAGGTCTAGTTGAGGCTCGTCATAAGTCCTCGTGCACCCTAATCAACCTAATTGTTAGTATCATAGGCTCGTCATAAGTCCTATGACTAGATGTCAAGAGGTCTAGTTGAGGCCCGTCATAAGTCCTCGTACTTTCAATTGCATTATAGGCTCGTCATAAGTCCTATAGCTAGATGTCAAGAGGTCTAGTTGAGGCTCGTCATAAGTCCTCGTGCACCCCAGTCAACCTAATTGTTAGTATCATAGGCTCGTCATAAGTCCTATGACTAGATGTCAAGAGGTCTAGTTGAGGCACTCCTAAGTCCTCGTACTTTCAATCGCATTCTAGGCCCGTCATAAGCCCTAGGACTGGATATCAAGAGGTCCAGTTGAGGCACTCCTAAGCCCTCGTGCACCCTAAACCAAATCAGATTGTTAGTAACCTAGGCCCGTCATAAGTCCTCGTACTTTCAACCTCCTTCATACACTCATGGTCGCATCCCAATGCACCTCAAACCCGTAGTGAGAATTTTTGGCGCCCCATCAACCTTGATCCAATTCTGCAATAGCTTGCAAAATTGAATCAAGGGGAGCCATCTGTAGACACAAAAATTCACACCCCATAAAGTAAATTCCGAAATAATAAGAGGGGTCGTCGCCTTTCTTTTTCAAAACATACTAGTGTGCGTGCCATAACGAAACCGTCATTTTATAACCTTTTTCAAAGCATTTCATAAAAACACGATTTTCCAAAAAATGAATTTCTAAACAATAATCCGGTTTTAGACCCATTCATCTTGTTTTATTTACTTATCTTATTAGTTACATCCCATAATTTCATGCATTAGATTAATAATCTTTTTCATGGTATATACTTTCTCTTGGACTCGTAGCCTTTTAGAGTAATTACCCGGTCAAGATTAAAGATCTCGTATTACTTGTCTCACAAGAATATTGATTCCCGGCCTAGCGCAGCCTGTTAGCATGCTCTTTGAGTAACCAGTTGGTCTCGTGTTCAACTCTAGATTGAGGCATTTCTTCTATTTTTGTTTAGCTCGCGATGAGGCTTTTGTTTTACTATCCACGGTTAAGAACTTAAAGTTGCTACAGCTCAATCGGTCAAGTGCGCAAGAGGGGTGTGGGAAATACTGAGTTCAAATGCAAAACTTGTTTTATCTATTATGTGTATGGGCAGAACTTTTTTTTATTTTTGCTGTTGTTTATGTCGGTCTACTTGGAAGTTGCGAACTCCTTTAATAACTCCATACTCATACTCCTTACTCTGTCGTTCTTCCCCAAGACGCACCCCACGCCTGCAATCTCAAAACGAAAGAAACAAAGAAAAGAAAGGGACAATGCAGTATGGGGCTTCATTTTCGAAAGAACCAATTACTCCCCCCAACATTCTCTCGATTTTGTTCCTTCTTCACCACCTCCGAAACACTTCTCCATCTTCAAAAACCTCCATCTTCACACCGACGAACGGAGAAACGAAGAACCCTCCCCTGTCTTTCGAGTACTCTCCCGTTCGTCCCACGACAAACCCGCTCCACGCCCGTCTCACCACGACCCTCTCCGACTATCACCTTCATCTTCTTCCTGCTTCTTTCTCGCTGTTCTTGACCCACCTCCGACTTTCATATTTTTCTCACCTAGAAGAACCCAGCCAACACTTCTATCTTCTCGCCTCTGCTTCTTCTTCGATTTTCTTCTTAACCCCAAACAATCCTTCGATCCATTCCTGGAAACCAGACCCAGAAACGAGAATCACTGCACTCTGTTCGCAAAGCTACCACGAAGATTAACCATTCTTCGTCTGAGAATCGATCTATCTCCGTCGCCGGTGCTCACCACGGTAGCCCGTTCTTCAGCCCGTTCATCGCGCCGGACTTCCTCAAGTCTGCATGTGTTGGACAATACAGACATTTGCGGTCACTAAGGGATTTGCCCCCCCGTCCCTCTCCCCCTTTTCGGTTCTAAATCGTTGGTACCTTCATTTTGAAACCGTACATTCTTCAAATGCGACCGGAGGCGTTCCACGGTCTTGATAGCCTCTCGCTGTCAACTTCTGGTTTGCACATCTCCGTTTTAGTTTGTCCATACTCACAGGAAGTCTCTGCATTCCATTGAAATTTCATCAGATGGATTATGTTAATCTGAGCATTGATATCAAACTCCACAATTTGATAGGCGTCTATTACCTGGGTTTATAGCTTCTTGCCATTGCCCATTCATTCATATTTCAGATTAACAGGTATTGTTGCCTTGTTTGCGTCTTCTCTTTGGTCTCTCTGCAGGAGTGTTCTCCATTCGCCTCTCGGTACCCCATTCTAAACTGTATAAACTTGAATTTGATATTGAAAACGTGGGACTGTCATGTTTATCATTTGTTAACTGTGTTTGTAGCTCTTGGACTGATGTGTTTATCTAGAATACCAGCCTGGGTTTGTTAATGATTCCTTTTGAGTTGATTAACCGCATATGTTCCTTGCGGTTTGCCTTCGTGGATGTTACTGATAAATGTGGACATGAGTAGTGTGTTTTTGAGTACATAATTCATTTGGAATTGTCTTCTCTCACCCTTCGCTTTGATACGTTGACCGAGGTACATTGCCTTGGAAGCTTGGTTGTCGGGTCTGCATTTGGATCTGAGCTTGGTGTGTGCAGTGGCTCAGCTTGCAAACGTCTAGGCTTCATGGCTGTTCCTGGGTTTGGAAACTCGGCTGCTCAGTTCCGGTTTAAAATCATGTCACGTCTGGCGCTCACTGTCCTTGTACACTAATGTCGGTTCTTAATTTATTATTGTCTACACTATTATCTTTGCCCCGGGCCCATTGATAGCCGCTCATTTCTTGCTTAGTGGGTTATCGTCTATCATTTGTTTGCTCTGATATAATCTTAAGTATGTTCCTATATTCGCATGAACCCTTTCGGAATTCATGTCCATTGTTTTGGATCTGGTAGCTACTCCTTTTGGAATTCATGTCCAATCGGTTCTTAATTCATCACTTTTATTTTCCTAGCCTTTTCTAATCCTTTTGTTTGTGACTTAACCGAGGTACATTCTCTTCAAGATGTGGGACTGACTTTGTTCTGCTTGGCGGCTTGTTTTGTGGACTTTGGATTTTACATGCGTGCTGGAATAATAGAGCTCCAAGTGTTTGAACACCCTTTTGGTCAACTTTCTTGATTCTGAATTTGTCATCCTGTGATACTACTTATTTTTTTCTTCATTATGTACATAATATTTCACGTATATTTCATTGCGGTTTACTATTTAGCTTTACTTTTTGTTAATCTTGTTAAGCCTTAGTTATTAGACCTGAGTCCTAGCCGTTAGGATAGTGGGGTCCCCCATACTTGATTGGTCATCGTCCAATCTCTTGGTGGTGATACCCCTAAACCAATAAAACACACATCTAAACTATGTATATATGCATACGTATATAACAAAATTTTCTTTAGGCCATTCGGTTCCAAAAATTCAAGGCTCCTCACCAATATTCTAGCCCAAACCAGAACTTGGCCCAAATCATTTAACTCGGCCCACTCCCCATTAAACAAACTCGGCCCATTAATGCAAATTTGGCCCATTAGCCGATTCAGCCCATTACCAACCCAACCCATTAGCCAACCCTACCCATTTACCCACACTTGGCCCATTAGCCCATGCTTGATCCAAAACCCATCTCAACCCAAACCCAAAACCGGCCCAAAATCAATCTTAGCCCAATCCTAAGTCAAGGCCCAAAAGTCCAAATTTGGCCCCTTAAGCCCACATGACCCATAAGGCCCACTTGGCCCATCAGGTCCATCCAATCCAACTTTGACCTGGCCCGTTTTCCAAGCCCGATTCAATTCAATCCAATTCAAAACTCAATCCCATTCAAAATCAAATTGTAGATTCCATCTAAACTTCAAAAAAATCAAAAACACTCCTCATTATTCAGCTTTAATTCAAAAAATCCTGGAAATCTCTTTTCTTAAATTTTCAAACAAACATTTTATTCAAATTCATCAAGTTTTCAAAAGAAACCATTTTTGTGGAATTTTAAAGGAAAAACTCTTCTCACATTACAGAAAACTCTTCTCAACACGCAGAAAGTTCTTCTCACTATACAGAAAGTTTTCTCCTAAAAATATTTCTCAAAATCAGCGTTTCTTCATCGAGAATTCCGAACAACTCCAAACATTTTCCAACTCAGTTTTCAAATTAAAAATAAGCCGTTTTGGGGAATATGAAATGTCTAACACTTTTAAAATACTTTCCTCCTAGTTAGACATCACTTATCTCCCTTCCCAAAATAAAAATCCGAGGCGGGGCACTGGGGTCACAACCTCCCTTGTCGCAGTCTGGATCTCTTTAGGCGGGGCATTAGGGTGACAAACCTCCCCTAATTGCAGCCTAGATTTCTACAAGGCAGGGCGCTAGGGAAGTAACGGCCTTCCTAGTTGCAGCCGGGATTTTAGAATCGTCTAACTCCCTTCCACTCGATTTCAATGTTTTGATTTTTAATATTTTAAAACCCGGGAGTTAGAGACGCTATTAGGGTTCGACCGAGAACATCTCCTTCATGGTGTTTCTCTCTGATCCCTACTTTTCGACATAAATCCATTGCCCCATCTTCGAGCCTCGGCACTTACCATTAATTAAGTGTCGTGTTCGATGGGGTACATAGGGTAATCCCTCGAGATTATCCGCCCTTTTACAATAAAATGATTTTCCTCAATCGCTTTTGAACCTCAAATTTAAAAAACTCGGGATCTCTATTCAAATACCAATCACCTCACACACTCAAATAATCTTCAAAACTCCAAATCACTTCATATCCAAATCATCATCCAAACTTCAACTCGCATTAAACTCAAATCCTCTTACAAATTTCAACTTCATTCAAACTTCCAAAGTCTCACAGGCCCGAGCGTCTCATAGACTCGAACATCTCACGAACTCGAATGTCTCACAGACCCGAGCGTCTCATAGACTCAATCATTCTGAGATTTCAGCGTCTCACAGACTTGGGCGTCTCACAGACTCTAACCTCTCAAAACCCGAAACTTCTTGAAACTTCGAATCCTCCAAATCTCGAACACT
Organism: Limonium bicolor; assembly: GCA_023374045.1. NCBI lineage: Eukaryota > Viridiplantae > Streptophyta > Magnoliopsida > Caryophyllales > Plumbaginaceae > Limonium > Limonium bicolor. The sequence goes on from CM041776.1 coordinate 283,585,183, forward strand.
ACAAATATCCTCAAGCTCCACAAACATCAAAACTTCAATAACCCAAACATAGCTGAACTACGTAAGGTCTGATCTCAGCGGAGAGTTGAGTACGTAGGCAAACCACGCAGGGTGCGACCCCATTCCAATCAAAAACCCCTTTTCCCTTCTAAGTTTGCTCTCATATCTCTCAAAACAATTAAAACCTTCTTTGAATCCCACAAACTTCAAACCATCAGACTCCAAGTCCTGTCTATTCCTTCAACCTTCAGACTTCGAGTCTTCTCACTCATTTAACCCTTACACCCTTCCTCAATCTTTCATTCTACACTCATTCAAATTCACCAATTCTTCTTGGCGCTAGCTTGGCAGAAAAAGCTCACCTCACCCACTCGTCTTTTCTCCTCCTGTCCTAATCCTATCCTTGGCTTTAAATTGAATCTCTCTAATAAGGTTTTGAAAGAAGACAATCCCGATAATTGGAGACCAAGGTTTCCTCGGGCACCAATCCGAAGTCATGGTCATTGCCACTTCTGAGGGGTGTAACCCAGTACGAACCTACAATAGAATCTCTGCAAATGACCAGATAAGTCCTATCCATAGGCAATAATCTCAGAGTCAATTAACGGTTCTTAGAACCCTCTTTCCCTTTCCTTCCTAGTTCTTTAGGTCAAACTAGGTGGAGACTCTAGTCAATTCCGCCTTATAGAGGCATAAGTCCACGTGGGGCCCCCATTGAGAGCGGGTTAGTGCTCACTAGCATTCCCCCTTATGCTTTCTGGGAAAGACGGACGATAGAGTAGGTATTTGAGGGATGCCAGGGGTGACAGTTTTCCACCCTCCACATAATTTCAGTTCAAGGATCTAGGCTTTAGTCAGACATATTAGATAGACCCCCTCATACCGAAAAAATACCCTCCACAATATCTTGATAAAACCTTATATATAACTCCAAAATTACCAAACTATACCAAAAGTTATAAACATCATTACTAACCTTATACTTTCCCTAAATCGCGGTTTTACCACATATGTTACTTTTGTAACAATGTTATAAAATATCTTATATTATACTTATATAATTCATATAAACTCCAAATTAACCAAATCAACTTCTAAAATTCCTAATAACCTAAGATTTGTACTAAGCTCCATTTAGTACCCCAAGTTTCGGAATCACAATATAGCCCCATCTCTTATAAATCTTTTACAATTTAATACTTATCTTAATGTAAGGTAGTATTTTAAATTCTAAAATTCTCCAAACTTGTCAAAGTCTCCTATATAGTCAACTTTGACTTCTAATACCAAATTGGGACAACTCTTTCGGTAATTACCAAACTTCACCTATACTTTTCTATTTTTACAATTTTGACCTAAAACTTTATAAAATGTTATAATTTTTATTAAATACATTTAAAAACCCTAAATTCCTCTAAATTAAGCCTATGGCTTATATTTTATCAATAATTACGGTTTGGCCCCAAACTTAATTATAAAGCATAATCTAACTAAATAAGCTTATAAACTTAAATTAAAATGGCCTAATGACATGGCCTTATTACCCTTGAACTTGAAAAATAAATTACACAATAAATGTCTCAAAATATAGTATATACTCACGACCTCACTTGAATTTAATTATTTTCCACATAATGTCATAATTTGACCATTATGTTAATTAAATCTCTTAAATGACTAGCTTAATTTATCTTAGTCATTTTTTCCATTTTTAGGTTATTATAACCCATATTATCAAGTCACTCTCAGCAATATTTATATATATGCTTAGAAGTTGTAAAATCATAAGTTTTAAGGTGTTTATACCTTGATTTGCCCTTGTATGAACTCGGCCACTTGAAGGAAAATTCACCACATCATTTAGACATGTTAATACACCAAAACAAGATATGGTTATACTCTAAGCTTGAGCTTAACCATAAGGAACAATTAATGTAAGATTTAAGGCAAAAATCACCTTAAAAATGCAAGGAAGCTTCTAGGTGGATTCGGCCTGAATCAAACACACCACAAGGTTTTAGATCCACCATATTGACATAGGAAATAGCTAGACAACAACAAGCTGCCTTGGTATTAGGTTTTACCTTGAAAAATGCCTTAAAAGAAGGGTATTTCCTTTGGATCTCGGCCTCCTTGCTTCAAATGGCTAACCAACTGATTGAACATGTAAATATGAAGATTATGAGTGTATAACTCATAAAAATCAAAGAAGAAAATCGGATGAAGAGTAGAGAAGCTTAAGGTATGTTTTTACCTTAAAATGAGATTTTGAGAAACTTTGGTCTCTTATCTTGCTTCAGCCGAGATTGGTTGGTTGTTCCAAGCTTAAAACACTGATAATAAGCCATAGGAATTGATGAGCCACGAGATCTAAGTGTAGATGGTGAAGAGATGAAGAAAAAGAGCTAAAAATGACCTTAAAACATTACCTTAGAAGCTTAGAAGTTAGATCTACCTTCCCAACACAAGAAATTCTTTGAGAGGGTCTGGGAGAGCTGCTTCACCGACTGGAATGCAGCTAAGAGAGAGAGAATGATTGGAGATGGCCTTATTGATTGCAAAAACAAATTAGATTAGTTTAATGTTTGTTAATGAGAGATGACTCATCAAAGGGATAAGAGGAGACAAAGGAGTCGACTAATGGAGACAAAAGGAGAGGCTCACACGGTTTGGAGCTGGTTGAATCAAATAATGGAGCCAAAGGTGTATAAAACTAATCAAAAGGCAAAAGTAGTCTCCTTTTTTAGGGCCTTGTGTTGGAGGCTTGTCTCTTGAATGTGCAAGTGGCTAATTGAGCCTCTCTTGCTGTGGCTGACGATTTCATGTGGTCCAAGGGGTCAACTTTGACCTCTTGACCATTCTTAGTCAATGTTGACTCAAGTGGGCCCCCTTTTAGGGTTTTATTAATATTTTAATATTAAATTTGTAAAAATTTGTAAAATTTGGAATTAAATTCCTAATATGATATAATGTGATATAATATCATATTTAAAGGTATTTATAACCTTTAAGCCCATAAAAAACCAATTTAGAAGGCAATTACACAAAAAAGTGCTTTAAGGTGTTTTAGTGCACATTTGGTGTTGCAAGGTGCTTCTGAGCTTAGTTTTCTTGAGAACTGTTTGTTGTGTTCCTACTTCATTATAATACTTAGGAATCCACTTTGGATCCTATCTGAGGTCATACAATCTTTATGGTGTCTTAAAGCACATTTTGGCTTTACCGATCTTAAGGCATGTTTTGCCTGTTGAGATCTTTTAGATTGTTCCCTAGTAATATTTAGATGTTTATTAACCATCTTAGATCATTAATAGATCATTTAATTATATTTTAAAGGTTAGGGGTATTTCAGTCTACCCCCTTAAAAGGCTTCGTCCCGAAGTCCTTAATCTCTACAGTTCACCTAAGAATCAAGTTCCACTAAGTAACCAGACAGTCCATTGCTAGGGAGTAACTCCCACTAGGTTCAAACCTAGTCTATACATACAACATATATTAAATAGCCAAACTCATGGTATAACTCATTCATATCACAGCACTAAACAAGGTGCATATCCAACTCATCAACAAAAGTACTCAGCGGTACTATATATATATTCAAACAGGTGCACTAAGGCATATACATAAAATGTATTCAACATACAATCATCCAAACAAAATGTATGACGCAGCATACAACAAAACACACCACCAAACAAGACCTAATGCATAACATATGCGCAAGCCAAGTGGTGTCTACCCCCTTAAAAAGGGTTGACCACGAACCCGTACAAGTATCACAGCTACTACTCGAAGAGTGCGGGATACTTCGCTCTCATGGAGTCCTCTAACTCCCATGTAGCCTCCTCCACCTCATGGTTTGACCAGAGAACCTTGACCATGCTAACGGTCTTGTTCCTAGTCTGTCTCGTCTTCGTATCGAGAATGCGGAGTGGTACTTCCTCATATCATAGAGCGGGGTCCAACTCTAAAGTCTCTGGCTGTAACACGTGCGATAGGTGGGGCACATACTTCTTCAACTGTGAAACGTGAAAAACGTCGTGCACCCTCCCGAGCTTTGCTGGCAAATCCAGTCTGTAGGCTAACGGGCCCACTCGCTCCCTAATCGCATAAGGTCCAACATATTTTGGGCTCAACTTGCCCTTCTGCCAAACCGGAATATCCCCTTCATGGGTGACACTCTAAGGAATACCATATCGTCGGTAGTGAATTCAACGTCCCTCCTCTTGGTGTCTGCATATGATTTCTGCCGGTCCTGACCTTCATGTTCTTCCTAATCTGTAGGACATCCTCCTTAATCTGCTCTAGGTACTCTGGTCCTAGAAGTGTATTCTCGCTGGCCTCATCCCAGCATAGAGGAGTCCTACATGGTCTACATATAGTGCATGAAACGGTGGCATCTGTATCGAGGAGTGGTAGCTGTTGTTGTAGGCGAACTCTATCAGATGTAGTCGCTCTAACCAACTCCCCTGAAAATCTAAGGCACATGCTCTCAGCATGTCCTCCAGTGTCTGGATGGTCCTCTCACTCTGACCGTCGGTCTGTGGATGGAATGCCGTACTAAGCTTCAACTTTGTACCCAAGGCTTCCTGAACCTGTCCCCAGAATCTGGACAAAATCGAGGGTCCCTATCAGAAAAACAATTCTTTGGCACACCATGGTGCCAGATCACCTCCTTCTGGAACAAGTCCGCTAACTTCGGGACCTTCCAGGTATCCTTCATAGCAACAAACTTAGCCACTTTCGTCAGACGGTCCACAATGACCCAAATCGTGTTCAGTCTCCCTTAGTCGGTGGGAGACCGACAACGAAATCCATCGAGATGTCCTCGAACTTCCAGCAAGGAATAGGCATAGACTACACTAAACCTCCGGGTCTCCTATGCTCAAACTTAACCTTCTGACAGGTCAAGCGTCTAGTCACGAAGTCCGCTACATCCTTCTTCATCCCGCTCCACCAGAAATGGACCTTCAAGTCCTTTACATCTTGAAGAACGGGGTGGACGGATAAGGACGAGCAATGAGCCTCCTGGAGTATCTTCTCCTTCAAATCGTGGAGAAGACTCCGGAATACACAAACGACCATTCAGTCGAATCATGCCATCATACACAGTTCGAAGTCATACTTCTGACTTTCAAAACAACCTCTAACATTTTTTCTGCCTGATACTCTCCATATACTGATCACTCTCCTATGCAGCTCGTATCTCATCAATCATACTGCTGCTCGCTAATAGTGTAAACAATGAATGAGCTCTGCGGCTCAGGGCGTCGGCTACTACATTCGCCTTGCCCTCTTTGTATTTCAGGTCTATGTCGTAGTCCTTCAAGAACTCGACCCATCTTCTCTGTCACATGTTCAGCTCCTTCTGAGAGAAAGATGCTGTAAACTCTTATGATCAGAGTAGATAGTGACTGTCACACCGTAAAGATAATGTCGCCAGATCTTCAAAGCGAAGACTACTGCGCCTAACTCAAGGTCGTGTGTGGGGTAATTCACCTCATGCTTCTTCAGCTGTCGGGATGCGTAGGCAACTACCTTCCCGTGCTGCATAAGCACACAGCCTAGACCGGTTCAGGAGGCATCACAATATACCTCGAACCCATCAGTGCCCTCAGGGATAGTAAGAACGGGCGCCGATGTCAGGAGATCCTTCAGTGTCTGAAAGGACTGCTCACACTCTGCAGACCATAAGAACTGGGACTCCTTCTTCATGAGATTAGTCATTGGTTTAGCCACCTTGGAGAAGTCCTTCATGAACCTTCGATAATAACCGGCCAAACCCAGAAAACTACGGACATCTGTAATTGTCTTAGGCTTGGCCAACTCTTCACCGCCTCAATCTTAGCAGGGTCTACAGATATCCCGTCGCTGATATGATGTGTCCTAGAAATGACACGCTGTCTAACCAGAACTCACACTTCAAGAGCTTGGCATACAGCTAATTCTTTCTCATGATACTCAATACCTGTTTCAGATGTAACTCATGATCTTCCCTGGTCCTTGAATAGATCAGAATATCGTCGATGAAGACCACAACTGAAATATCAAGCTGTTCTCTGAAGAGACGGTTCATTAAATCCATGAATATGGCTGGCGCATTCGTCAATCCGAATGGCATAACGGTGAACTCGTAGTGTCCATACCGTGTCCTGAAAGCTGTCTTCTCTATGTCACCCCTGCAATCCTAATCTGATGGTAGCCAGATCTGAGATCTATCTTCGAGAACACACCGGCCCCTCTCAGCTGGTCAAATAAGTCATCAATTCGTGGCAACGGATACTTGTTCTTGACCGTGACGCATTAAGCTCGCGGTAGTCGATGCAGAGTCGCATACTGTCGCCCTTCTTCTTTATGAATAACACTGGAGCACCCCAAGGAGAAACACTCGGTCGAATGAATCCCTTGTCGAGGAGGTCCTCCAGCTGTACCTTCAACTCTCTCATCTCAGCCGGTGCCATACGGTAGGGTGCCTTAGCAATAGGGCCCGTACCTGGCAATAAGTCGACGGCGAACTCAACCTCACGCACAGGCGGCATACCTGGCAACTCATCAGGAAACACATCGGGAAAGTCTACCACGACTAGAATGTCTACATCCATCTCGTCGCACTGTCTCGTGTCCTGTACATAACAGAGGAAGGCTTGTCGGCCCTTCCTAACGTCCTTCATCAGGGACAATGCTGACACGATCTTGACAGTCGGCTCTCTTCTCACACTGCGGTATGACACTGTCTTGCCGCTCGGCCCTTCAGTAGTAGTCGATGCTCTGCACAATGAAGGCGGCCCTTATGCTTCTGTAGCCAATCCATACCCACTATAATGTCGAAGCCCAAGTTCTTAAACTCAATCAAATCAATGGGAAAAGTCTCATTCATAATACTGATCTCCGACCCTAAGTACTGTCTGGTGCAACCTACTTTCTCCTTCGATGGAAGGGTGACTGAAAAGTCTGAAAGCTGTTCGGGGGCAGCCCCCTGCTTCATAGCAAATGCCGAGGAAATAAAAGAATGCGAAGCCCCTGAGTCGAACAATACGGAAGCACTAACACCATCAACAGGAAAGGTACCTGAGATCATCTCTCGTATTAGCATCGAGTCCCAATAAATCACTAGTTTACTGTCGGTTGTAATTGTCATACCTGTGATGACATTACCGGACTCCTTGGCTTGCGCCATATCTAAGATGCAGATGGTACCCCCTTTTCATTCCCATAGCCTGAAGTTATGAATTAACAGTATCAACAAACTGAACACATATACTAGAAAGTGCAAGGCTCTTATTTCATTCATTCAACTGTTTTATACAAGGTACACACTTAGCCATGTCATTACATCAGTACTGTCTGAAAGTCAAATTTAAACGGCCAGGTCGGATGTGGGTATCATTCACTAAGGCTGGTGGGGCGGTATTGAGCTTAATGCTCTTAATACCATGGTATACAAGCCTAGCCTCTCCACCAAATACCAACACATCCCCAAACTTGAGGATGATCTTGCTTGCTAGATCCATCCTCTTCTGGTCTCCATAGATGAACTCAGCATCATCGCCAATGGAGAATGACACAACCGGTACTCCTCTGGTGATGGACTCGGTCATCTCATCACGATCCTGGTGCATTCCAATTTTCCTCCCTGCTCGTAGTAGTTGATGATGCAAACGTCAGGTGTCATGTCGGGTAATGGAAAAGTCTCACAGTCTTGTGCAACATCCATTGCGTTTCTCACCAAGGTTAGGAAACTCTCAGGTATCCTAGGTATAGATACGCCACCTACCATCCTCACCTCTCGATCCTCGATTTAAACCCTAGCTTGTGGATCCCAATCTTTCCCTAAGCACATCATGTGTAGTTTCATTCTAGAACACTATTAAAAACAGGGGTATAAAATCCTCCTATGCCTTACCCAAAGCTCTACATTCATTCACTATGGCGATTTGTTCATCTAGGGTTAGGAACTCTCTGAGAAGTATCATGCCGGTCGGACCACATGACACAACTCACTAGGGTACTCCCGTCTTCTTCCACGGGTCTAGGTGATCCCTGTCTGTAAGTGTGGGATAGCAGATGTCGAAGTCTCCTAAGAGGTAACATGTTTCCTAGGTAAGTCGTTTATCTAAGGCGGTAATTAAAACACGCATTCATGCTTAAATAAAGCGTTTAACACTGAGTCATGCTTTCAACAATGGTTAAGGTTTCAAATGCTAACCTTCACCGCGCTGGGTACTAGTACCAGCGCCGATGCTCCCGCTGCATTCAGCACGCGGTTGCCTGGCGGGTTTCTCTGGTTCTGGTTCTGCTGCTGCGGCTGCTGCTGCTGCTGCCCCCTCTGGGCTTGGGGCGCCGGCCCCCTCTGACCACCTCGAGCTCCACCTCCTCCAGTTGGTGCGCTCTGAGTCCCCTTCGGCGGGCGGTACGCTCGGCTCTCTGGATTAGCAAAAGCACTCGAACGACCTGTGGCCGTTCTTTCCAACAATGGTGGCAGTCCACCGCTTGCCCGGTGCAGTCAACACCCGGTTGGTCTTTACCACAGCGCTTGCAGTGAAAGTGGCACTGGGGTGCAGAACCTATTATCATATCGCACTCAGTTTAGTACAAAGATGGTAATGGATAGTATAGTACACACAAAACATTCACAAGGTTGGATCGCTTACCCTTAGGGGTACAGATCTAAGAGGCTGGGCATCGTAGGTAGGCCCGGTCAGCATCGGGACCTTCTCTTTGCCCTTCTGGCTGGCCTGCTCCTTCTTCTTCTCCTTCCAGGAGAACTTTTTCTTCCTGTGATCATCAAAGTGTCAGGAATAGCAGGTATAAAAGAAGCAAAAAGTAAGTAATTTAAATGGAATAAATAACTTAAAGGTGGATCTTACTTCCAACTCTTGCTGCTCCGCTTCCAGCCGCAACCTCCGCCTCCTTCTCTGGGGCCTTACGCTTCTGCCCCTGGCCGTCCTCTCGGCTGTTCACCAACAGCTCGGTCCGAGAAGCAGCCTCATAGTATTCCTATAATGCATCAATGAGTCCCCAACTTGTAATAATTCAAACTGAGTTACAAGGTATAATCTGTCAACTAATTTTACCTGGATCGTAGGGTATAGTGCAGCACCCATGGCGGCCTTGATCGCATATCGCAGCCCGCCTCTAAATTTCTCCACTTTCGCAGTATCTGAATAAACAACTCCTGGGACAAAGTCCAAGAGCCCAATAAAAGTGGAGTAGTACTGATCTACTGTCAATACTACTCTGCTTCAGGGCCTCAAACCTCTTCCCCTTCCCCTCTGCTTCAAATGTTAGATAGTATTCTCTCTCAACATTCCCAAAAACCTGTCCTCCCACACAAAACCTCAATAGCAATGTAATGCGCCTTCACGGACCTCCCCCAACTGCTGGCGCGTCCCTCAAATGAAAGGCCGCTATGCCAACCCGGTGCTCAGCAGGCACGTGAATGGCGTCGAAGGCCTTCTCATTCTCAACGATGTATCTCTCTAGGGCGGTGGGGTCAGCTACCCCGTCATAGGTGGGTACTCGTGTGTCCCAACACTCTTGAGCCAGTTCGGCTCTCTAGGTGCGGGTACGGGTGGGACTACTGGTGGTGCTCCTATCTGGACACCTCCCTCAGGGCTACCTGAGCAAAGACGCCCGCTACCGTCTCGCACGCCCACGGCTGGGGCCTCAGGAGGACCTCCTCTAGCCCGCCGCCTCTTCCACCACCACCTCTTCCTCTACCTGCTGATCGTCTTCCGGAAGACATCTGAAGAATTCAGAATCAAAGTCAGCTCTTGGTATAATACTGTACTGTTTCCCAACCATAACCTAACTCTAATCATATACAACTATCTCTTGGTACTGGGGTGTGAATAACCTAAGCTCACGGTACTTAAACCTACTATCTCTTGTAATCAGCGGGTACTCCGCTCTGATACCACTTTTTTGTAACCCCCCTACTAATCTCGGCTCCTAATAATCCTACAATGTCGCACATAATAAATATATCACAGTGGTAATAACAGACTGTCGCTCTAATGGTGTACAGTTATCACTCGCCGATACGGGTGATAACGAGTTACCTATAATCAACATTGAAAAACGTATTCCCGCAGTGACCACAGAGATAGATAGTAGAACTTAACAATTTAAACAAACCAACAATAACCAATTACAGACCGTACTCGTGAGCATCTAAACAAATCCTCCTCGGTTACATAACCGAGTCCAAAACGTTATCATATCAACCGTACCAAGTCTTAAACAACAGAAATATCACAACCGTCGCGCCTCGCGTCGACCACCAGCTAATCTCCTGAAATAAAATGGTTTGTGGTATGGAATCAGCCCCTGCTGAGTATGTTATCACATGCCCCGTCATGCCCCCAAAGACCCCTCAATTATTTGGTCGAGAGCATGAGATTCGTTACATGCAATACCGTTTTAATATTTAAACTGTAAACAATTGACAGTAATATCCATACAATAACACAACCATCAACACACATAATATGACCACAAGTATAACCAATGAACAACAAAGCGAAACAACGAGAATATAAACAAGTATTAGCTCTTGTCCATGGTGTAGAAACCCATAATGTTCGCCACTGTACAAGTCTCAATTGTATTAATTGTTAAGTTATACCTAGTGACAATGTCTCGTTAAAACGACATGTCTCTAAATTACCCATATAATATGGCGGGTCACCCACGGCAGTAGCCACTCCAACGGTAGAGTCTCCGACCAACGAGCCATTCTAGCTCACGGGAAATTTTCTTGATACTTACGGACCCGTACGCGGACATCCTGGTATCGTTTTTGTGATCAGTGCGCGCACCAAGAGCCACATCCTCTTGGCTTTATTATCTTTCATTAATTAATTATACCATCGCATCGCATTACCATTTTTCCTAACACAGCAGACTAAGATCATTAGTCCAATCCGGAGTTTTGTAAACTCGGGATCCAGTGGTAGATACAAGAGCGGCGTTTAGAAAGGCCAATGCTCCGTATAAAAGTCTCGGATAATATGTAAATGTTATCATCCTAGTGCTACAACGTTTTACCGATGTTCCTTATATTCATATAAGATAGCACCATAGCCGCTAGTTCGTTTTATATATATAGGGTTCTATATACAAACCAATACTGTTAACTCAACAACAGTAAATAATAAGTAGCTATAAATATACAATTCATGCATATTAATTAACACATTCAGACAAACAATCTTCACAGATCACACAGAAGTCTGAACTGAGGAAGCCCTCAGAGACAATTAGAGACATAACAACATACCGTTCACCCTGATGTATTACGGTGGAGTATGAATCAGCAAGATCCTATGCCCGTGTGTCATCTCTAACAATCTAAACAATACATAATGCTACTGATTAGCATCCCGTATAACAAAACAATTCTACGGTACCCCGTACCGTCACTAACACTCCCCGTTAACCCCCCGTTATTAACTGTCAATGTTTGTCGGGTTTCGGTTTAACTCGAGATTGGAAAAGTGTTATATTACATGCGTAGTCTTTGTCTCGTATATTAATATACTTATTGTTGAACTTTGTTACGCATGTAACTTAATGTTTATATCGTATATCATATAGTTTGTTTCATTATTGCATGTGTGATTCTTTGTCATGCACTATGCATCTCACCTTAGTATTTATTTTTCTAAGGTTTGTATCTTTCTTTTTTTTAAGTTCAATGCGGTATAATTCATATGTAAACAACACTTTGAGTCTTATAAATTCTTATTATCACATGTATACTCTTATCATTAAAATCCATATCTAATGTTTGTAATCCTTTTCCCTTTACCATATGTCATTTTAATTATGAAATACATGGTCATTAAACCATATTACAAATTCCATTTAAAAATGTTAACATTTCCGAACAGCACCTATGTTCTTAAATATTTACAAATCCACCACATAATTAATATAATGTTACATTATAGTTATATAACATATATTATGACATTTATGTCATTAAAACAATTATAACCTATAGTTGCAAATGTTTTAAAAATATCAAACAGCCCCTTATTTTTCGGCTTTCAATATAAACCACTAAACTTCTATAAATCACAAATCAATCCCAACTTATATTTCATTGTTTCATTTATATCATAATACCTTATATTATAATCCTTAACCTTAATATAATTATAACTTATAGTTTTTAAAAGCTATAATTTTCGAATAGCCCCTAGGACTGTTTTAATTAAATCTCCACCACCAACTTTATATTTTACCAAATCTTCCCAATTTATAACACATAGTTTTTTAATTCCATTAAAACCATATATTATACATATATCTTGATAAAACCTTATATATAACTCCAAAATTACCAAACTATACCAAAAGGGTATAAACATCATTACTAACCTTATACTTTCCCTAAATTGCGGTTTTACCACATATGTTACTCTTTTGTAACAATGTTATAAAATATCTTATATTATACTTATATAATTCATATAAACTCCAATTTAACCAAATCAACTTCTAAAAATTCCTAAACCTAAGGTTTGTACTAAACTCCATTTAGTACCCCAAGTTTTTCGGAAATCACAATATAGCCCCATCTCTTATAAATCTTTTACAATTTAATACTTATCTTAATGTAAGGTAGTATTTTAAATTTAAATTCTCCAACTTGGTCAAAGTCTCCTATATAGTCAACTTTGACTTCTAATACCAAATTGGGACCCAACTCTTTCGGTAATTACCAAACTTCACCTATACTTTTCTATATTTTACAATTTTGACCCAAAACTTTTATAATGTTATAATTTTTAGAGTAATTACTTAACCTAGATTGTATAAAAACCCCCTTTAAAATATGGTAACCACCTTGATTAAGGTATCTCTCTAAGCCCCTAACTATAACTTTGTTATCAAACTGTTAACTAGTGCTGACCCATCAAATCAATTATTATGACTGCAAAAACCTGCTTAATCAGCATGTCCGCTCAACCCTACCTCAAAATGCATCTGAATACAGGGAGAGTTAATGACTATTAAGTAGTTTTGTTGTCCCACCTGTCATTATATAATGTATTAAGTCAGTTAAAATTTATATAATTATATTTTCATCATAGTCATTACCGTAAAGGTACCATATATTATAAAACATGCGGTAATATACCCAATCCCCTAAAATTACCTATATTTAATTCATTAAAAAACCCTAAATTCCTCTAAATTAGCCACTTTATTTTATATCAATATTACGGTTTGGCCCCCAACTTAATTATATAAGCATGAATTTTTACTAAATAAGCTTATAAACTTAAATAAAATGGCCTAATGACATGGCCTTATTACAACCTTGATTGCAAAATAATTACACAATAAATGTCTCAAAATATAGTATATACTCACGGCCTCACTTGATTTAATTATTTTCCACATAATGTCATAATTTGACCATTATGTTAATTAAATTCTTATGACTAGCTTAATTTATCTTAGTCATTTTTTCCATTTTTAGGTTATTATAACCCATATTATCAAGTTCACTCTCGGCAATATTTATATATATGCTTAGAAGTTGTAAACATAAGTTTTAAGGTGTTTATACCTTGATTTGCCCTTGTATGAACTCGGCCACTTGAAGGAAAATTCACCACTCATTTAGACATGTTTAATACACCCAAACAAGATATGGTTATACTCCAAGCTTGAGCTTAACCATAAGGAACAATTAATGTAAGATTTAAGGCAAAAAATCACCTTAAAAATGCAAGGAAGCTTCTAGGTGGATTCGGCCTGAATCAAACACACCACAAGGTGTTAGATGCACCATATTGACATAGGAAATAGCTAGACAACAACAAGCTGCCTTGGTATTAGGTTTACCTTGGAAAAATGCCTTAAAAGAAGGGTATTTCCTTTGGATCTCGGCCTCCCTTGCTTCAAATGGCTAACCAACTGATTGAACATGTAAATATGAAGATTATGAGTGTATAAACTCATAAAAATCAAAGGAAAAAATCGGATGAAGAGTAGAGAAGCTTAAGGTATGTTTTTACCTTAAAATGAGATTTTGAGAAACTTTGGTCTCTTATCTTGCTTCAGCCGAGATTGGCTGGTGTTCCAAGCTTAAAACACTGAGAATAAGCCATAGGAATTGATGAGCCCACGAGATCTAAGTGTAGATGGTGAAGAGATGAAAAAAGAGCTAAAAATGACCTTAAAACATTACCTTAGAAGCTTAGAAGTTAGATCTACCTTCCCAACAGAAGAACTTCGGTTGAGAGGGTCTGGGAGAGCTGCTTCACCGACTGGAATGCAGCTAAGAGAGAGAGAGAGAATGATTGGAGATGGCCTCAATTGATTGCAAAAGACAAATTAGATTAGTTTAATGTTTGTTAATGAGAGATGACTCATCAAAGGGATAAGAGGAGACAAAGGAGTCGGCTAATGGAGACAAAAGAGAGGCTCACACGGTTTGGAGCTGGTTGAATCAAATAATGGAGCCAAATGGTGTATAAACTAATCAAAAGGCAAAAGTAGTCTCCTTGTTTTAGGGCCTTGTGTTGGAGCTTGTCTCTTGAATGTGCAAGTGGCTAATTGAAGCCTCTATTTCTTGTGGCTGCTGATTTCATGTGGTCCAAGGGGTCAACTTTGACCTCTTGACCATTCTTAGTCAATGTTGACTCAAGTGGGCCCCCTTTTAGGGTTTTATTAATATTTTAATATTAAATTTGTAAAAATTTGTAAATTTGGAATTAAATTCCTAATATGATATAATGTGATATAATATCATATTTAAAGGTATTTATAACCTTTAAGCCCATTAAAAACCATTTAGAAGGCAATTACACAAAAATGTGCTTTAAGGTGTTTTAGTGCACATTTTTTGTTGCAAGGTGCTTCTGAGCTTAGTTTTCCTTGAGAACTGTTTTGTTGTGTTCCTTACTTCATTATAATACTTAGGAATCCACTTTGGATCCTATCTGAGGTCATACAATCTTTATGGTGTCTTAAAGCACATTTTGGCTTTACCGATCTTAAGGCATGTTTTGCCTTGTTGGGATCTTTTAGATTGTTCCCCAGTAATATTTAGATGTTTATTAACCATCTTAGATCATTAATAGATCATTTAATTATATTTTAAAGGTTAGGGGTATTTCATAACTAACCAAATCAATCTCTATCAACTCATAGTTGACCCTTAGGTTCCTTGAACTCATAAAGTCACCTAAACCACTTGTTTCTACAGAATTCCCCATAACTTCGTCACTATACTAACACATCCAAATTTAATCATCTTCATCACCTAAACCAAAATATTCACAATTCAACTAACCAAATCCATAACGGATTCTACGAGCACATAATTTCATCCAAAATCCACCAATCGCAATATAATGCAATAACCTTAAATAACTTGGCTCCAAGGCCCTTAAATCACACATCAATTCACAATTCTCTCTTATAACTACAAAACACATTATCAACTCAACTTTGGTTTATTCTTTTAATTTCCCATCCCATAATTCTAAAACATATAGGATAGCCCTTAAGGTTAGTCATTTACCTTAAGCTCTCAAGTTTCCTTTTCACTTCTTTTTTCTCTTCTCTCCATTCCTCTTGATGCAAAATCGGCCAAGGGCAATCCAATTGCCAAGAACTCTAAATCAATACCCAAATGGAAGAATTAAGCACTAAGCAACACTCTTAGGCTTATTAATTAATCTAGAATATAAAGGAGGTGCTTAAAGCACAAGAATTAGGAATTTACCTTTGGAACCCTAAACTGAGCTTTTGGTCATGAATCAAAGAAAAGCTCCCACTAAGTTTTTGTGGCTTGTATCAATGCTCAAACAAAGAAGGAAAATAGAGCAATGGAGTCAAAATCGGCCATGACAAGGAATGAGGAGAAGATGAGTTTTCTTTGAATTTTCTTACCTTAAACAAAGGGGAGATGTTCTAGCTCAAGAAACTCCAGCTTTCTCTTCAAATGGAGCTATACCCATTGTGGTGGACTTCAAGCTTTTGAGATTTTGAAAAGAGGGAAAGAATCCCCAAGACTAGAGGAGCAAGAATATGTAATTAGTTTTCCATTTGGAGCCTTGTAGTGGTTTGGGCAAGCAAAGAAAGAAGGGAAGCCATGGAAGGGGCTTCAAAAATCATTCCAGGGAGGAAGGAGGATAGAGAGTTCTGAATGGGGGAGAAACGGTAGAGAAGAAGAGGGAATGGGAGAGAGAGAATGTCAAAAGCCAAAATGTACCTTTTTTTCCCCTTTTTACTTTTTGTCATCTTCTAACTAAAGGAGAGGCATTTAATTGAAAGAGGGGGGGGGGGGGGACGTGGCACATTCAAGAGGGGGTGCAAGATTTTTAAAAATTGGAAAAGGAGGGCATTTTGGTCTTTTAGCAAACAACACTCATAAGTCCCCGTTTGACACTATTCATTAACCGGGCGTTTTCTGGATTTTTCCGTTTATTTAATTTTAATGGTTCTTAGACCTTCATTAGGTTTAATTATAGTTATATGGTAAACTATAATTTTTACAAGTCCATTAAACCACTTAAAGTCACATTTCTGGGTTTTCTCGAAAAACGTGCTTTAAGACTTCATTTGCGTTTTTAACCCACTATATGGATCTGTTTTCTTTGGGATTTGTTCCCACACGCTCTTAGTGTATAATTAAGTCTTAGGAATCCATCTAGGACCCTATTCGAGGTCACGTACCTCCTATGGTTGTGTAACACATGTTTTTATGTTTTGTGCTTTTTACACGTTTTCTCTTTTCTTTTGGTTTTACTTCCTTCACCAATATTCTTTAGGCATCGTTAGGCCTCCAAATATCATATTAGAATAATTTAATCACCATATTTAAGTCCGGGTATTTCAATCTACCCCCCTTAAAGAACTTTGCCCTCAAAGTTGGTGAATCTAATATTGTTAGTCACATAGGCATCCTATGCTAAGGTCATAATCTATATGACCTTACAGACTCCACAAGCCAGTCTCTATGTATGCTACACATACCACACAACATGTCTTAGCATGCATAGCAATCAAAATACTCTTTGTATTCTCTCCATGGGGTCGGTTCGAAGACAAAAGACACTACAGTCCTCGAATCCCATATCAAGTAATACATATTGTGATCCCTCAGGTACCGGTCACGTTGAACTCTTACGCTTTCTGGTCCATGACCGTTTCAATGACTAATGGGCACTTACTCTCTCTGGCCCAGTCCCTTTGGTTTCCTGATCAACGTTTGCACATCTAGATATCCTCAGGCACTCCAGGTCATCAAGGCACAGACTTCTCCACGTCCCGCTGCCCTTGGAAAAAACAAACACACACACCACCGTCCTATCGGTCAACTTAGGACCGTTGCTCGTCCGGTGCAGTGGTTTCAAAACTAATCCTCACTCCCACTGTTCTACCGGTCATCAAGACCGAGCCCGCAGGTAAGTGGTAGTGGTTTCAAAACTGGTCCTCATTCTCAAGTTTGAAGGAAAATCCTTTTTGCAAATACCAGTGAATATTCTTTTTGAAAACTCAATACAGCTCCAGATCCAATTTATGCTAATTGCATCTATTCTTAGCGTGATTACTTGTGACCACTTATATGGAGCTTCAAGAATCATCCAACCATGATGTGATCAGCATCAGTGTTGAACTATCGATCCACCCCAATTTGTGTTCAATTTCCCTTGATCGCTAGCAAATCAAGTTCGACATCCCACATCAATTTCACACAACAAATAATTCAATCATTTTTCCATTTTCTATCTTTTACTCTTTCTGGTCATAATCATAAAACAATCCATTTCAAATTATCTCCAAATCATGGAACTTAGGTCATCAATATTTCTCAATTTACTTCCAAATAATTTACCTGGGAATTTGATACTTATGGGACTCATTTCATCAATTATTACTCATTTCATCAATTATTACTCATTTCATCAATTATTCTCAATCATCTCAAATCAAGTCACCTAGGGAATTCAATTCCTACTAGGTTCTACATCGGCTTCATACCGAATCATACATTATAATACCATGTCTAATCTCAAATAGACATATACTATAGGGATTCTCATTCCCCCAAGAGTTTCTCTACTCCTTTTTACTTATAATCTTACACCGGAGTTACCAAGATAAGTTATAATACGTATGGTATTCGCATCTCCTGTGCGTAATGACCATAATTACACAATGAATTAATACATGTTTATGTAACATAAGTACCACAAAACAAATTCTTTTATGCTATGCACACCGTAGTTTACACGCTTAATACGTAAAATATACGCTAAGTGGTTTTTTCGCTCTACCCCCCTTAAAAGGGATTACGCCCACGTAATCTACCATATGTCAACATTGAACATTGGTCTAAGGCATTCAGCCGTCATGGAGTGTTTTAGCTTCCATGCGGTCTATTATACAATGTTCTTTGGTCAAAGAGTCTTAACCATATTCAAGGTTTAGTCCCTACACCAAGAATTCTCATTGGAGTTGTTTAATTCATAACCGGTTTCGGTTCTAGCCTCTCAGGCTTCAAGGCATTGATAATTAGCCATTGTTCATATTCACTAGGTATATCAAACCTTAGAATTACGGCCTACTAGCTTCTGCTGCGCAACCTGATAATCTTAAAGCTTAATTCGACCTTCTCGTTATTCTTAATGTATTGTACATCTTCCTTTTATCCCTTTTTATCTTGGAAATTAAGGTCTCTCAATCGACGCGTGGTATGTCTTACCGTCCGCGAACTCTATGAGTTATAGGTTTTCCATCCAGTTCTTTGGAAACTTACTGTACATACTGTTGTGTACCTCTGTGATTACTCACTTGGTTCTTCCGTCTTGCTGTCGGTTGAGGTCGAACTACTATGTCGTATGTAGTGCTTCCTTTGTTATTAGTGGCTTCTAAATTATGCTCACTATTTAGTTCTGTACAAGTATTATTTCGTTTGTACGACCTTGCATTTCTTGTGCATCGGTCCTTATAGCGTTCATAAGTGTCTTTCCGCTTTTATTCCGGTGGAATTCACTTGTAATGATTGTTGGTATATCCAACGTTCTTCGTGCATTTTTCTTGGCTTCTCATCTCCACTGAGTCTAACTCGTAATTCCGCTTGTTCTCCCATGTCATTGTTTGACTATGTTCATATAATGGTCGCTTGTTTGCACCATGTTCTCACTGATTCTAGAGCATTGATTCACATGGCATCCGCTACTACGTTAGCTTCCGCTCATGTACTTCTACCATTCATACCATGGTTCGCCATTTACTTGGCTGATTACAGAATATACTATTCTTTAAGTCGCTATGCTCCTTGACCGTTAATCATTTTACGGTTCACATTGTACACATACCGTGTTTGCTTCTAAACCGATTACTCTTTCGGTTTCCAACAATTGCTATAAAAGCTTCTTTCTTCATACGTATCTTGAACTCTTTCTTGTTCAAACTATTTCTTGGCAATAACTACATGCTCAAGCTTCAATATACTACTGGGTGGAATCCTTTTTCTTAAGGGTCCACATATTCACCGCTCCAGCGGTCTCACAATAGCGAGGGGTATCCCCACTCCCATAATGCGTGGTTTGTTCTCTGCTCTATTCATTTGTGTAAAATACTCTCTTCCCTTACTGGTGCCATACCCAGTAATCCTTCTTATGACTCTATATAATTTTGCAACCGTTCGAACTTACATTTTGTAGGTTGGTTCTCGGCTTATAAGCCACGTTGCCTCGAGCTTTGCTCGTTGTAGGCCGTTCACACAAGTTCCTACTTCTCCGTATACCATTAAATGGTTTGAAGGTGGTATTGGGCTCCATGACAAGGTCGTTGCATCACGCTTCCATTCATGGGAGGCCCTTTAGGTAATATGAGGTTGCCTTGGCAATTTAGGGTACTTTCTGTTATTGGATTCCCTTCGGTGTTTGCACCGAGTATTCGTTTAACTCTTGTGTTTCTATCACGATATTTCGTTCAACTATTGTTGACTCAACACCTTTCAAGGACTATTCTTGGTGTTGTTGAGTTACGCCATTTCATTTGGCTAATATTTATGGGTATGTTGTGTTAACTACACCGTCTCGCGGTACCGTATTTCAAGCTGTCCCGTTTAGGTTGTACTATCTTCCGATCTTGGGTAGGTCATTGATTCTTTCATTTTTGCATTCTTGGTTGGGTTTAATATCCCGCTAGCCGTGGTGATTGTTCCGGGAATTCTATCCCGTTCATTGAACATTAACGTGTCCATGTTAGGCATCTACCCTACTGTTTTTAGGCTGGGTATTCATTCCAGCTATCTTGTGCTTCCTTCGAGGTTCTTGAGACATATCAAATGTCGTTACTCACTAATCAGTGCTTCTCACACTTCTTAACTCTTCATCATTTTCTTGGAATGTGTTCTTTGATTCCTTCTTACTTGTTAGCTTAACTGGGTTTTTCCCTCAATCATCCGAGGATCTCGAGGCTAGTCAGCTTCTGCTAATTTGCGCTGACGTGGTGACGTGTGCGGTTTCCGTTCTACGTACTTACCCTATGTGTGTCCGTACTCCTACTTTACGTTATCTGCACTTACACCCATACACAACTGCAGCGTTAAACAAGAAAACAGCTTTCTCACTTATATTACTCGTTGGTGTTACACGCCGTTAACCACCCAAGTGCTGCTACAGGGTATTACATACATTGTCCTGGTCTGATGGACTAGATCCCGAGCGATTACCTTACTGACATCCTTCCTTACAACACATACACCTTCCTACTTTACTCAACACACTATTCCGATAACAATTTGTCGTCAAACTTTGGTCTACACCTACTAGTGTATACACTTGTATATGATGACCCATGTACCCGACTACCCCGTCCTACTCTCGAACGGCTTCCAGTCCTTGTACCTGAAATAGGAAAAGAAGAGAAAGGGTGGCCCCCAAGGGGCTCAGCACCTTTGCTGGTATGGTAATCCCGCAGCCCGCATGCTACCGGGCCACGCACAACTAATTGTCGTCTTAGCATGCGGTTGATTATATTTAAATCATGCATGTAACTATAAACACACAACACATAACATTCCACCTCAAGGGCTCAACAAACAGATAACACCACCTTACTTGATAAGTCACTCATGGTGTTCATTACCCCCAGAGTGTTTCTCCTCTAGTGGAGCTACTTCCTTAATAGACGACACTTACCCATTAACCGGGTTATCCTTAAACGCCTCTTATCACAAACTAAGATTCATATCCATGATCCACATACTCCACATTTTACAACATATAACATACACTACATAACAACACTTTTCACGTTTCAACGTGCACTTAACAACATCGCAATAGAATTGCATTACAACAACAACACATAACATAACGGGAGCGGTTCTCTTAGGAACTGACCCAAACATTGTTAATTCACTGGTGAGCCTAGAGAATGATGTCACCCTCATGATAAGCTCGTCATACAACACTCATTACCGTCCTAATAATCGGACGAGTAACTTAAGTTAAGATGGTTCGGGTTTTATGACCCGAACACACACCACACAACACATGTTCCCCCTAAACCGATCATAAGTCAGAATAGTTAAGCTTTGGAGTAAGCTAATGGGAGATCATAACCCATGAGGGAAACAACCATAACAGAGAGGAGGGTAAGGCTAAAAAGGATACCCACTCCCAAACAACACGCGACCGGAACAACCGGATTCCTTACCCTGTTAGTACATACTTACTTTTAGATATTAGTTAGAGCCCTACTATGGAGTCTATCACATCCACACACCATACAGTATTACAACTGGATTAAACATACGAGGGAGGTCCTTACATACACACATAAATATCACACATTAACACACGCATAGCCGTGGTTAGAACGTCCCATGGTTCGGGTCGTTTAATCCGAATACCGAACTCTCATGTGCTCCTAGACTCAGTTAACTAAGGTTAACACTTCCGAGGTTAAATGGTATCGGAACTAGACACGTCACATATATGAATTACTGTAAACTCATTACATGTTTTATCTTACAACGTGGCAAACATACAGAAAAACACATTGGCATACAAGCCGGTGTAATCCGGTAGGACACAGGTTGCAAGAAAACCATACCTGTCACCGGAGTCCACTCCATGTCCACTTATGTTCCTCGAACAATTCTCGAACAACTGGTAACATTACATGTACTTTTATTAACACTGGGGTAACATGATTGTTTAAAGTCTAATGCTCATAACTTATCCCCGTTAACTTAGTTAAATAACTTAACATTTTAACTTGTTTTACTTTTACATTTTAATACAACTTTTCCCCACTAAATTGTCATTATAACTCACTAGGGTTTACTACTTAAACCACACTTTGTTTGTTTTTTTTTACATGTTTTGGGCCGTCCGACCCACAATTAGGTCGGACCGTTCCAGAAACTTTTTCCGTCTTTCAAATCCACCCGTCCGACCCATGTCCGACCCAAGACCTCTGGGTCGGACCATTCCAGAAACATCAACGGGTGAGTTAACAAGGGCTGTCCGACCCACCCTGGTCGGACCACTAGGACAACATCAGAACTTGTCCAAGACTTGTCAAACTTTCTCCAAACTTCTTCTCAAGCCTCCTAATGTGTTCTAACATCATTTGGCACATTCAACCCTTCATACAACAACCATAAAACTCATTTTATAACTCCATAAACACTTACAATGTTTCTTACCAAAATTCCTAACACTTATAATGTTTCCTCTTTAGTTCCTCTAAGTGGTGTTTCATAATTATGATAACCACTATGCCAAAAATGTTTCCTTACCATCATAACATCATCTCTCAAACATCTTTTCTTACTAACTAAATCTCCTTTTCCACATCTTACCTAAACATTAAACAAACTTCTCCAAGACTTTAGTACATCCCACAAACACCCATTGGATTTCTAGAACTTCCAAGATAATGTATAAATCCTTATAGCACTCCAAACACTTTAATACATGTTTTCTTCCTTATTAAAACATTTATTCATTCCTAACACTTCCTAGTTTACTGAAACTCATTTAAGCACTTAAAACTTCTTGTACATTATCCAAATTTTGCCATGGGTTCTCCTAGCATATTGTCATACAAAAACACATTGTTTTTCACCATTAGACATTCAATAACACCTAAATCCATCAAGAACCTTCTCACACACAAAACTTCACCAAATTTACACTACATCACAATATAGTGCATAATCAAATTGCTTGGCACTTAGGCCCTTAAATAACATGGCTTTTAGGCCCTTAAATTGCATAAACCTTAAACACTGAATTTCCACATGTATATATTGCCTTTGACCTGCAAATACACCCAACAATGCATATGCCCTTAATAAACTTCTTAAGCACAATTCACTAGCTCTTTTCCCATTGGCTCCTTAGGTATTTTATTAAGCAAATCAAGCTCATTTTTCCTAAGGCATTTAAACTACATTGAGATAGTTTGTTTACCTCTTTTCCTCTCAAACTTCTTTCTTGTTTCCTTGTACCAAAAATCAGCAAGGAGTTTGATCACTTGTCAACTTTCTAATCAATATACATATAAGGGTAATGAGCTTAAGAATTCACACTTAAACTCATATACAAACCCTAGTTTAACATAAGTGTTTTAATACACTAAAATGATATTTACCTTTGAATTTGAAAGAGAACTTGAATATGTAACAAGAAAGGACTCCTCCTTGTCCCTTGAAGATTGAAATGGAGCTATGAAAGAGCAAGAGAAGACACCATCAAAGGTGATTCTCGGTTACACACAAAAACAAGAGGGAATGTTGTTTTTCTTTGATTTTCCTTACCTTGAAGCAAAGGAGAATGACAAGGCATGAAAAGGTGAGCTCAAGCTCCAACAATGGTGAATCTTCATGGCACCGAATGGAGTTCTTGAAGATTTAAAAAGACAATATTGTAGAGCTTGACTAAACTAAGAGAATGATGGTCTTAGTTTTTGATTTGGCAAAGGGAGCTAGGAGATATAAAGGTTCAAAACTTGAAGATGGTGTTTGTGCTGTAGCATCACCGAAGAAGAAGGGAGGAGAAGATTGAAGACCGTGTGAAATGAGAAGGAAGGAAGGGAATGAGGAGGAAGCTTACTTTTGGAGATATTTATACTTAAAGTAAATAGTAACCTTGCTTTATTACTTTTCTTGTTTATTTGATTGGTCAAGCGTGGTGA
Organism: Limonium bicolor; assembly: GCA_023374045.1. Lineage (NCBI taxonomy): Eukaryota > Viridiplantae > Streptophyta > Magnoliopsida > Caryophyllales > Plumbaginaceae > Limonium > Limonium bicolor. Next base: position 283,609,378 of record CM041776.1, read on the forward strand.
GTCACACATGAAAAACCGGCCCCTTAATGTTTTAGGCCAAGTCATGGTCTTTGTTGACCAATTAACTTACTTATATTGACTTATGTCATAAACTAGCATTTTTTTGTTACTATTCACAAAAACAAGGCACATTCTTGTGAAATTTTTGATTTCCCATTGATTTAGACCTCCAAATATGATACTAAGTAGTACACATGTTAATTAAAGAGTAATGATGGACATTTAGCCATTCAAAACTCATTTACAAGACAATTTTTCAAAAATGTGCTTTAAGACTCCTTAAAGCACATTTTGTGTTTTAACTTGTTTTCAAGCTTGGTTTTCTTTAGTAATTGATTTAATATGTTCATTAACATATTTATAAGGTATAGGTATGACCTTTAGGTCTTATACAAATTTATCCCAAGCTTAGAGCACATTTTTGCTCTTATTGACTTTAGGGCATTTTCTTGTGTTTTGTTTGGTTTAACTGTCTACCAAAGTTTCCTAAGGACTTATTTGCCTTGTTAAATCATAATTGAATGTTATTAAGTCTTGGTAGGTTCTTTGGGTCCCAACCAAGTTCACTCCAAGCTTAGAGCATGTTTTTGCTCAAACTGAGTCTTAGTGTTTTATTGTGTTTTACTATGGTTTAAATTGTTCACTGATGTTTCTAAGGCACTTTTTAGCCTTTATATACCATAGTTTAACATTTAAACAACATATCAAGGTTTGGGGTATTTCATGTGGGGTACCTTACTGATACATTACTACTTACCTGACTAACTCAAAAATAGGTCTGTCAGGCCCGCAAGCTCCTTCGGAGTGCGGTCGTCCCACATCTCGTTTTGTACACTCGTAGTGATCGTCGTACGCCTAAGTGAAGTTTTCTGTTGTCAACTCCTCTTGTATCGTCCTATGATAACTTACTATGATTCTTCTGGGTTGGGCTTTAAAAATATGAGGTTTAAAAGAAATATTTGAGTTTGAAAGAAAAGTTTTGAGTTTGAAAGAAAAATTTTCATGGTATTACCATGTCTGGGGTCTTAACCGAGTCTAGCTTCTCACTGACTGGTATGTTCTTTAACACAATGGTTAGGCCGTTCAGCCCTTCCAAGGTTCCGTTCTTCAAGTTCTTAGGATTTGTGATCCTATGATTGCTTCATTCGCCATCGAGGTATTTCACTAAGTACTTCTGGTCGTTAAATTAAAGTTCCTCCGAACAACCCTGTTACTACAGCACTTGCCATGGCAAGTGCGCCATGCAGACTGGTTTTCGGTTCAACACTTACCGGTTGCAGTGGTGCTTCCGCCCGTACCGTATTCGGTAGCCTTGTTGGCTCTTCCTTTGATCCTCTGATCTTGATAATCAATCTTCTGCAGCTTCTCGTAGCTGTCTGAGCTATGCCGGCAGGTATTGTAACCTCTTTGGCGTCGTAGTTTTGGAGTTAACCACTCCTGACTATTTTCTGAGTCGGTTAGTATACTGTCAGGGGTATTATCTAACAATTGCGGTCCCGTAGACATGTGTCTCGGGTTTTGTCACTTCTCCTTTTTTCACGTTGTTGCACGGTCGGTGCTTTCCTTCTTGCTGCCAAGTAGGGTTCTCGCGACTGCTAAGCATGTCGCCCCATGCTGCCGGAAATTTCAGTCCCCTATGGATAGAATGTCTCAATCTCCCGCCATTAGGTGCGGTTATTGTCGTTCAAACGGAACCGTCTCCGGGATGTCTGGTTCTTGGAATCTACCGTATGACAGGTTCTGGTTCTTATAGGAATATTTTATAACTGTCAGATCGGGTCTTCCCGAGTAAGAGAGGTCTTTCCATCTCTCTGGTGTTCCTTCCCGAGCTTTATAACGGGGGATGTGGAGGGTGGGTTTGGTATTGTAGGTATCCAGAACACACTAGAAGTTCCTAACTAGCGTACCTCTCACGCTATCACTCAACCCTTAACCCCGAAATCTCTTATTCCTAACTCGGTATTTCCTAAGCTCGGTATTTCTAGTCATCAGAGCGATACTTCACTCTCATACCACTTTTTGTAACACCCCTACCACTAATCTCATCATTAACTCTCAATCACCTCATTCATCAACACATTCGCAACGGATAATCTAAATACAATGGTTGTAGACACCAAAAATTCTCACCCCACAAAAAGAAAAATTCAGACAACTAAATAAACTAAGAGGGTCGTCACCTTTCTTTTCAAAACTTATTTATGTGCATACAAAAATAAAACCGTCATTTCATGACAAAAATTTTTAAATCAATTTTCGAAGCATCTGTTTTCAAACCCATCCCTTTTCATTACTTACTTAGTTTACCATATTATTTTTGATTTATTTCCTGTTAGTCAGTTCTGTTTTATTCACTTTTTATTTGCCTATTCGTCTTTATTTTTGCTCATGAAATTTTGTTGCTTGTTTATTTATCTCATGTAATTTCATTGATTTTACTTGTATTTTCTTTATTACTTATTTTTGCTTCGGTTTTATCCTTATTATTTTTAGAATCATTGTCATCATTTTATATACCTTTTCATTATTATATTCCATAATAGTATAGTTCGTTTTGTCGTTAATTCGATTTAACTCCCTCTCATCTCATTTCATCTTGTTACTTTCTTTTTGAATCTTATTTACTGCTATTCGTACATATTTAATTCAGTTTCCAATTTTATTGCATTCACTTGTATTTTATCAACATAATATTAGTACTATTTCATTATTTTATGTACGTTTTAGTATGTTATTGCATTTATTTTATATTTTATTATGTTTTGTATTTTATTATAATTTCATGGTTCATAGGAAGAAAACAATTCTTTTTGTTAGATTAAACTCTTTGGTTTTATTGTATATTTCCATTTGAAACGATAGCAGTTTAAAAGGAATTATTCAGTTCGAAGTAGGGTGTTAGTATTATTTCTCTCATCTGTATATCGAGTTTTGACTTAGCATAGTTGGTCAGTATGGGCATGTGGGAATCTATTGATCCCGGGTTTGAACCTTGACGGGAATGTTGAGAGTTTTTTTTTTCCTTCCCGCTCCTGTTAAAGGTTAATTATCAATTCTCACGTTTGTTTGACAAGTTCTGTCATTAGCATAATTGACTAGTGACTTAATAGCAGTAACGATAGGTTTTGGGTTTGATTTGCAATGCAGATAGACATATATAGTTTGTTTATTTTATTTTCGTCAACCCTCTCTGGACCGATGGCCCAATTCGGCCTATTCTCAAAAAAACAACACGAGACCCAACTTGAGGTCCTGTTACTGAGACCCAATCCAGCTGGTGCCTAAGAAAAAACCCTATTCATTCCCTTCTTATTGAACAACCGCCACCGGCTTCTCAAGAAAAAACCCGCTCTAATCTTTATAAAAGAAAACAACACAACAAATATCTGAAGGGAGAAATCAATCCGGAGATCTTTCGCGTTACTCTCATTCTTCAGCTATGGAAGAAATCAAAATCTAGAGAAATAAGGAACATAGCTATCATCTTCCTCCTCCAGCATTTTCAATAAAAATCATAGACCACCATCTCCTGCAATCTGAGTCGATCACCTTCCTCCCTCTGTTCGTTCCAATTCATCCACCATCACCATCATCGATTCCCGATTTCTCCTCCATTCATCTTTCAAAATAAACCCTAGCCGCTCGACTTGCCCCTCTCCTTCGTTCTCCTTGAAACGAAAAAAACAAGACGAATCCAGTTCTAGCTTCTGGTCATCTTCATTCGATTTTCCAGCACTTGTGAACCGCAAAGAAAACAAAACAATGGCTTCCATCTCCCGATCGCCACCGTCTATGATGGAAACCGAAGGCTGAAGGATAACTAGTGTCTCATCTCTCACGGTCAAACGCCGGTCATACACCATCTTCTCATCGAGATTCGTTCTCCTCAGTCAAAATGAAACCCACCATTCTGAAGCTAAGTTCACATTCCTTTTCTTGTTTTTACTCCTCTACGGTGTCATCTATTTTGATTTTCCTTCATTTTTGAGTTTCATCTTCTTCAAACTATAAACTGGTGCGCTTTGTTTTAGAGTTTTTGAACTCATTTGATTCATATTCACACAGTGAAGGAACTAATCATACCCACAACGGGGTATAGACCAAGCGGATCAACTACATGGTGTTTTCCTCAATGAGAATCGCGTCGGACTTCAGCGGAAGCATGGCTCTCTGCACAAATCAAGTTCAGAGAGTATATGTCGGAAATTTTGGATTCACTGTACTCTCTATGAACTCATGAGCTTCTGTTGCTTTTGGGCATTTAATCTTACGCTACATATATCTAATTGTTTAAGTTGAATGTTAATTCAGATATTACATTCGATCTGTGTTGCTATTTGTTTGTGCCTTCGACTTCCTGATTTCAGAACCCTAATTGTTTAAATATAAGTTGCGAGTTTTGATCTCAACTTCTGTTTAGATCTATAGTTTTATTTGTCCACTTTTAATCTTCACTCGCCGGTTTTCTCTTCTGTCGTTTTTAAAAATTTTGTGTGAATTGCTCAACTCATGTTGATATCGTATTGAATCTTGCCATTTTCACACAGTGACATCCCGGTTTTGAAGCGCTCTTTGTCTTCCTGGTCTTTGTATTTCGTTGAGTTTATGCCCAAGTCAAGGTTAATGCCTAATCGGAGTGCCACCAGAACAAATTTGTTTCAGTTCGTATAGAGTGTACCCAATCTTTGATTTGTCTTTTGTAGTCTACTCCCTGTTTTGCTCGGTTCTAGTCTACTGCCTTTGTTTGCAGATCGTGTTTATCCTAACCAAAAGACCCAACATAGTTTTTTTGCTTCTCATTATTCCTCATACGGTACAGTTATTCATTCGACTTCATTTACGCCAATTTCACGAATACATGTGCATTTATCATATTATGATTTTGTCAAGCGCACATTTATTTTCTCTTTTTCGTGTATGCAACTCCATCTGTCGTAGCTTAGGATCGCTTATGGATAATTGCTTCTATAAAATAAGAGGATTTCATAACAAAAGAAAAACTAGAGAATAGTCGGTTGAACCCTTTTGTTATTGGTTACTGTTTTCTTTGTTTCGGTTTATGCGTATAGGAATAAAGAAGAAACAAATGTATATACCCAAACCGTTTGAATTATGTTTGTATACTATTTACATCGTTGATTATTTTGATTTTATTTAATGATTGTTTGCTATTATATCCTTCATATTAATGTATAGAATAGTTTGGCAATTGTTGGGCCTAGCCCATTATAGAGATCCAAGACATAGGAAGCAATAGTTAGCCCATAGGTCACCCATTTGTAGAAAAGCTTTAAGTTAGGGTATCCTCCATGAATACGGGTCCTAGACACGGCCCATGTGAGGAATACCTATTTTCCTTAAATTTTCCAAATCATCCATAATGTCAGAATAAAATTACAATCAATAAAAATCCAATTCAAAATCCAAACATCAATTCAGTCCTAAAATCAATACAATTTCAAAGCCCAAACATCAATTCAATTCAAATGTCAAATAAAGCCCAACATCTAAAATAAAAAGGCCCACGACCCAAATCAGCCCAAAAACAATTTTCAGCCATCACAAACAAAAATAGTTTTCAGCCCACATTCCAAGGCCTAACCTGGTCCATTTTCAAGGCCCAAGTTGGCCCACTTTTCTAAGGCCCAATCTGACCAATCTTCCAAGGCCCAATCTGGCCCATCTCCCAAGGCCCAACTCGGCCCATTTTCATGGTCCAACCCGGCCCGCTTCCAAGGCCCAAACCACGCCCATTGGCTCAAATTTGGCCCACAACTTCAATTCCATCCCAATACTTCTCAATTCCAATCCAAAATCGATTTAATTTCAATTCAAATTCAATCTGATTTCAATCGAATTCAAATCCAATTCCAAAAATTCAATCCAATTTGATTCAACTCCAACTCATTCAGTTCTTAATTCGGGAAGGCAAGGCAAAAGCAGGGCAAATCCAAGGCAGGCGAACGGCAGGCAAGGCAAACGGCAGGCAAGGCAAAAGGCAGGCCAAGGCAAGCGCCAAGTGCAAGGCAAGCCCAAGCAAAAGCAAAAGGCATGCCAACGCAAGCTCAAGCTCAAGGCAAGCAATCCAATTCAATAAAAATACATCTACCCACTTCAATCTCAATTCAATTCAATCCCAATTCAAATCAAAATACATTCTACTCCACTTCAATCTCAATTTCAATTCAATTCCAATTCAAATCAAAATGCATTCAACTCCAATTCAAATGAAGAGTCATTCAACTCCAATTCAACATTGATTTCAATTCAGTTTCAATTCCATTCCAAATCCCCCTACACTTTAAATGTCTCACAGACCCGAGCGTCTCACAGACTTTATCCTCCCAATGATTCGAATGTCTCATAGACCTGAGCGTCTCACAGACCCGAGCGTCTCACAGACCCAAGCGTCTCACAGACTTCGACATCTCACGGTTTCAAACGTCTTATAGACCCGAGCGTCTCACAGACTAACCTCTCAAACACCTCCAAAACCCCAAACCATGAACTACGTAAGGTCTGATCTCAACATGGAGTTGAGTACGTAGGCAGCCCATCTAGGGTGCCACCCCATCCTAAACAAAAATCCTTTTCCCCTATTAGGTGACTCTCATATCTCTCAAAACACTCAAACCTTCTTCGGCTCCCACAAATTCTAAACCATCAAACTCCAAGTTTTGTCTATTCACTCAACCTCAGACTTTTCCCGAATCTTCATTCTATACTTATCTAAATTCATCAATCCTTCTTCTTGGTGCTAGCTTGGCAGAAAAGCTTGCCTCATCCACTCGTTTTCTCTCATCCCGTCCTAATCCTATTCTCGGCTCTCAAATGAATCTCTTTAATAAAGTTTTTGAAAGAAGGTAATCCTGACAATTGGAGACCGAGGTTTCCTCGGGCACCAATCCAAATTCGTGGTCGTTGCCACTTCCGAGGGGTGTAACCCAGTGCGAACCCACACAGAATCTCTGACATGACCAGATAAGTCCTATCCATAGGCAACAATCTCAGAGTCAATTAACGGTTCTTAGAACCCGATCTTCCTTCCTAGTTATCATAGGTCAAACTAGGTGGCGACCCTAGTCAATTTCTGCCTCTAAGGCATAAGTCCGCGTGGAGCCCATCGAGAGCGGGTGTAGTGCACACTTGCACTCCCCTTTATGCTTTCTGGGAAAGACGAACGATTTAGTAGGTATTTGAGGGATGCCAAAATAACGGGTTTTCACCCTCCACAGAATGACAATTTTAGGATCTAGGCTTTTCAGTCAGAACCATATTTAGATGGACCCCCCTCATACCGAAAAATCACCCTCCACAACGGTGGGTGTAACAATGCCGTTAGCCACCCACGTGACTAACAAGGCCTAATTCAAATACAGCAATGGTCTGATGGACCGGAATTCCGATTACTTACGTGAATACAAATCTCATTCATTACTAAACCGAGACTTATACAATCCTCAAATCAATATCATACCGAGTTTATTACAATCTCTATGCCAATAACACTTTCGGACTTACTCTACCAATACATACAATTACAAATGTGCTTAATCAGCTACCCAAGCTTAACCGCCATCCCCGTCCTACTCTCGAACGGTATCACCTCATCGTACCTGAAAAATAATGGGTGGCCCCAAAGGGGCTCAACACCTTTGCTAGTATGGTAGTCGTGCAACCCGCTACTACCGGGCCACACTCAACTAATTCTCATCTGAATATGCAATTGATTTTAATTAAATCATAACATGAAATGCTGTAAACACACAACATGCTCGCATAACATAAGTATTCAAACAATGGAATGCAATCCCACAACTAACACATTAAGTTTGTTGGTTTACATTATCTTGCTCTTTAGGCCTTGAGGGTTTCTACCTCACTAATGCCTCATTCTCATTATTCATTCACTTATCCATTCTCTTTGGATAAATTTACTTACTTTCTCTTAAATCCGTAGACACTACAGGTCTCGATCTCTTTTACTCAATTATTCCTCTCTTGTATAATTCTTAAGTCAACACACTTGACCTCCGGGCAGAAACATTCACAATTCTCACCACCGGGTTTTCAAGTTCTAGTCTTACTTCCCCGGTTTTGACCCTACACCGGGTCTAGCATAGTGGGAAGGTTCAACTAGCAACCAGAACTACTCTCTTAGTTCCTATTTCTTTCACATACGTCAGAATCTCTCCCGGACTACTCACATTCCCAATCACTCCTCTCATTGGATTTATAACATAATAATGTATATTAGTCTAGAAGCATCACTCTCGATGTCATCTAATAACTTAGGGGAATTCTTGCATTCTTGTATTCTCAGATTTAAGGGTTGCCCCAACATTTTGAATACTTATACGTTCGGGTCGTTTTCTCATACCGGGTCGAATCCTCATATAGGAGGTCGACTATCATTAAGAGGGAGTTCTATAGTCCCATACATCTCTCTCACATTCTAGTGAGTTCCTAAGATTGAATTATCGTTTGTTCTCGATGAACCATTAAATGGGGTTTACTAGTCTCGTATATCTCTTTTCTCGTTTCGAGTAAGTTCATAAGTTTGAGTTATCGTTGTTCTCTAATCGATAGTTCTCATGTGTTTGCCACGTTAAGTTATTTCGTGGTTCGACTCTTTCTACGACTCACTAACCAAACTTTAATCATTTACGAGTCGGTCTACAACATTCAGTTAGACCACGCATTCAAGCAAGGATGGTTAGTACACACAGCATTCATCAAGATATACATATCAATGCAGTAACATTTTCATGCTTTAATCTTGTTAGGTCGGCACACAAACAGATAGCACACAAGCCGAGTGTAACTCGGCAGGACACAAGTTGCAAGAAAACCATACCTGTCACCAAGGAATTACTCTAACATGTCATCTCACTCTCCTCAGACAATTCTCGATTCACTGATAACATTTCAAGTGTTTCTATTAACATCAAGGTAATACGGTAATTAACGACTAGTACGCCCGTAGCCACGTTGTCCCGTTAATCTTAACTTTACTCTGGTGATCTTAAGTTCTCACTTTCACTTACATTCTCATACTTGTTTATACTCCTAATGACCTTTATATGTCGCCAAACAAGTCCTAATCATCATCAATTATCATTACCATTCAAATCCCCATCATTTAGAGGCATTAAAACACTCGCGGTTGTATTTTTGGTGTGGTTCGGGACTTGTCCGACCCTTAAGTCCCGGACCAACACAGAACATAAGTTTTGGCAACATTTTCACTCTGGTCCGGGACTTGGTCCAGGTCTTTAGTCCCGGACCACCTGCAGAAATTTCTCTCGGTTGTATTTTTGACATGGTCCGGGACTTGCTGCAGGGGTTAGGTCCCGGACCAACCTTCCTAGGCAATTCTCGGCCCTTTTTCATGTGTGGTCCGGGACCTTATCCAAGGGCTAGGTCCCAGACCCTACTAAAATACTGATACTTGACAGTTTTGATTTCTATTTCAACTTCAGTTCTTACCCAAATCTTTTCCAATATTTCCACATGCATCCACACATGTTCTAACACCATAAACATGCCTTAAACCTTCCTAAGCTCATTGATCAACTCATCGCCTAATCTTGACCATTTATACAAATTCCTTTTCCCATTTTCTACACTTTGCAACTTAGTCTCTAGATTCCTAAAGTGCACAATTGCTCACCAATTCCTTAACTCAATGTTTTGACCATTCAAAATCCTTCTAGTCACCTTCATCTCTATTACCAAAGTTCATCCTTTGTTTTCAAGGTTATACACTCTAATTAATCTCTAGGTAGTTTGAACATTCCTATACCATTCATGCTACAGATTTTTGCACAACTCACCCCCATCCTCCAACTAACATTTTAAGGTGGTTAACTAACCAAATCAATCTCTATCAACTCATAGTTAACCCTTAGGTTCCTTGAACTCATAAAGTCATCTAAACCACTTGTTTTCTACAAGAATTTCGTCATAACTTCGTCACTATACTAACACATCCAAATTTCATCATCTTCATCACCTAAACCAAAATATTCACAATTCAACTAACCAAATCCATAGCGGATTCTACCAGCACATAATTTCATCCAAAATCCACCAATCATAAATATAATGCAATAACCTTAAATAACTTGGCTCAAGGCCCTTAAATCACACATCAATTCACAATTATCTCTTCTAACTACAAAACACATTATCAACTTTGGTTTATTCTTTTAATTTCCTATCCCAAATTCTGAAACATATAGGATAGCCCTTAAGGTTATAGTCATTTACCTTAAGCTCCCAAGTTTCCTTTTCACTTCTTTTCTTTCTCTTCTCCACTCCTCTTGATGCAAAATCGGCCAAAGGCAATCCAATTGCCAAGAACTCTAAATCAATACCCAAATGGGGGAATTAAGCACTAAGAAACACTCTTAGGCTTAAATTAATCTAGAATATAAAGGAGGAGCTTAAAGCACAAGAATTAGGAATTTACCTTTGGAACCCTAAAATGAGATTTTGGTCATGAATCAAAGAAGATCTCCCACTAAGTTTTTGTGGCTTGTATCAATGCTCAATCAAAGAAGGAAAACAGAGCAATGGAGGAGTCATAATCGGCCATGAGGAATGGAATGGGAGAAGATGAGTTTGTTTGAATTTTCTTACCTTAATCAAAGGGAGATGTTCTAGCTCAAGAAACTCCAGATTTCTTTCAAATGGAGCTATACCCATGGTGGTAGACTTCAAGCTTTTGAGATTTTGAAAAGAGGGAAAGAATCCCCAAGACTGGAGGAGCAAGAATATGTAATTAGTTTTCCATTTGGAGCCTTGTAGTGGCTTGGGCAAGCAATGAAAGGAGGGAATCCATTGAAGGGGCTTAAAAAATCGTTCCAGGGAGGAAGGAGGATAGAGAGTTATGAATGAGGGGGGAGAAAACGGTAGAGAAGAAGAGGGAATGGGAGAGAGAGAATGTCAAAAGCAAACATGTACCTTTTTCCCCCTTTTTACTGATAAGTGCAAAACATATAGACTTATTAAGGTTTAATCACCTTATTAATTGCAGCATTTTTAGTAATGTTTCTCACTTATCTTGGGTTTTTCCTATATTTATGTTATTATATTAACTGATGTATTATATGTGTTTAAATGTAGGAAAAATGACAAACAAAGACATATATTATAAGGGATAGAAGAAACTCACGCGGACATGCACGCAGGAAGCGTGTCCGCCTCTTCTGTACCGCCTCAATTCAGGCGGACAACATATAGAGGCAACACCCTTAACAGGCGGACAACACTAAGGGAGCAACCGCCACATAACAGGCGGACGAGACAGAGCAGTACCGCCTCATAACAGGCGGACAAGAGACAATGAAACAGAGGAGACCGCCTATTAACATGCGGACAAGAGAGGAGATGAGAGAACCGCCCTTATCTAGCGGACACGTGTAAATGTCCAGGAAATCAACGGGTTATCTTCGCCGACTCCCTCTGCAAGTTGACTCCGCCATATCTTTTAAGCAGTCGGCGCCTACCAGAAATCACGCACGCGTTGCAGCCCTGTCCCTGCGCATCAATGAGCTGCAATCAATGGGGAGCTGCAATCAACGAGCTCAATCAATGAAGCTGCTGCTCTGCTTCTTCTTCCTCTATAAATACCACGCTCAATACACCTTCTCCAGTGTCCTTCCCGAGGCTCCTTCCGTGGTTCCTTCCGGAGTTCCAATTCACACCATCATTCCATCTTCGTACCACTACACTTTCACTCACTCGTTCATTTTCATCTCTAATCTCCCGCTTCTCCATTTTGTTTCTTTCATCTCATTAATTTCACCTCTAGTCCCACGTATTTAAATAGCAGATCTCTATTTAATATGTTAGGCTGGTTACGCTTACTCTGGGAATAATTATTATGTATCTGTATTAATTATGCAATATGTTTTACTGGTTTTAGTTTAATAAAGTTTGTTACGGTTAAAGGTTTTCTCGTCCATTTTTAATAAACCTCATGAGTTTATTAAATGCTTTACTAAGTGTTTTTGATTTCATCGGTTGGAAACAGATGGGTTGATTAAGCCGTAAAACTGGGGGAAACTTATTTTCATCGTTTAAGTTAGTACTCAGTTGCAAATGTAATCCCTCAACACTCCTCTGCCGTTCGCAGGCTTTTTCTTGAGTTTTCATCGGACCTTGCATTACAGGTGAACGAGTTCTTATGAGTTTTCATCGGACCTTAAGAAATATCAGGAATCTTGCCAAACAATTATAATTAACCAGTAGACCTAGCATGAAAGAGCAGATATTATATTAACGAGAACCAGAGCCCGTTTTTTAGTCTGTTAATTTAGTCATTTTATCTTTCCTCTTATAAAAACGAGTCAATTAATCCCCCCTCTTGTGACATGCTTAGGAACTATAATATGTACATTAGTCCCGCGGTTCGACATCCGGTCGCTTACATTTTACTATACTACCACGACCGGGATTTTGTTTGCAGCCCACGTTTAGTTGAGTTTTAATTTCTTTTCTTTAATTTACACCAGTTTAACCACTCAGATATAAACGTCTGCATTACGTTTGTCATATTTTTACAAATTGGAAAAGGAGGGCATTTTGGTCTTTTAGCAAACAACACCCATAAGTCCCCGTTTGGCACTATTCATTAAAGGGCGTTTTCCGGATTTTTTTTCCGTTTATTTAATTTTAATGGTTCTTAGACCTTAATTAAGGATAATTATAGTTATATGATCAACTATAATTTTTTACAAGTCCATTAAACCACATAAAGTCACATTTCTGGGTTTTTCTCGAAAAACGTGCTTTAAGACTTCTTGCATTTTTTTAACCCACTATGGATCCGTTTTCTTGGGATTTGTTCCACACACGCTCTTAGTGTATAATTAATTTAGGAATCCATATAGGACCCATAGTCGAGGTCACGTGCCTCCTATGGTTGCGTAACGCACATTTTTACGTTTTGTGCTTTTTACGCGTTTTCTCTTTTCTATTGGTTTTACTTCCTTCACCAATATTATTTAGGCATCATTAGACCTCCAAATATCATATTAGAATAATTTAATCATCATATTTAAGTCTGGGGTATTTCAGGGAGGTCCCATGTGGAATTCTATTAGGGAGGTTGTTTCTCTCCTGCGAAAAGGATGTAGGTGGAAGGTTGGAAATGGGCACTTGAATATGTGGGCGTACCGTTGGCTCCCCCGACCATGGAGTTTTCACCCACTTCCTCTTATCCCAGCAGGTGCAGAAAGTCAGTCAGTAGCGAGCTTAATTGATCCTTCTCCGGGGTTGTAGAATCTCGGTCTTCTCAATTCGCTGCTTAATCCGGTTGATGTTTCTCTGGTTACTTTTGTCCCCACTCCTCTTCCAAAAGTTCCTAACAGCCTGTTGTGGCATTTTTCAAATTGGGGGTTATACGGTCATCTGGGTATTATATTGCAAGGAGACTTGCTGATGGTGATGAGGAGTCTAGCTGGGGTAGAAATTTGTGTTCTTAAAATGTTTGTTGTCCTCTAATCTTCCACCTAGAGTCATTCTGTTCGCTTGGCGCCTGTGGCATGGGAGTCTCCCTTCGGTAGATGCCTTGGCTAAACGAGGCCTTGGATCTGCATCATGCTTACTGTGTGGGGAGGTGGATTGCTAGGCCCATGCTCTGGTGTTTTGTTCAAATGGTGCTAGTCAAGTTTGGGCGGACAGAGCTCTTCGAAATAAGCTGATATCATTCTCTGGCAATTTCATGGAGTGGCTGGAGTGGGTGGCCTCGTCCAATAAATGAGAGTTTTTGTTCGAAGTAATTCAGAGGCTTTGGTCGTGAAATACCCCAAGTAATTATCATTTTAAATTAGTGAATACTAGATTAAACTATGTACAATGAAACACCCCTGAACATTTAATCACATAAAATCATAAACGCGAGGAGGTTTTCCAGAAATAGCGCGTTACATAATTTGGACATATGATAATGTATGAACAATTAATCTAGTATATACATGTCCGAAAGCGTGACAACGTTACATATCAATATAGTCACGTACTTATATATGTACGAATATGAAAATACATATATGTAACGTTACGATATTACAACACTGTATAATAAATAATAACGTCGCATAGTTACATATAACTAAAACGCGACAAAATAAAAGGGGGCGTATATATATACATGTACGTATAAATAACTAATAACGTAACAAAATAAGGTAGTCGTGTATAAAATTAATAACGTGACGTATTATATAGTCGCTCGTATATATAAATAAGCATGTATATAGCTTATACAAAAAAAAGAGCAGATGCGCTCCCGCCGAGGTTCAAACCCAGTATCCTTCGTACCCGCCCAGGATGCCTTAACCGATTGAGCTGGTGCTCGTATTCGTTAGAATATTGCACCGCTATACACAAGAGTAATAATACCTATCATTAGATAAGTTCACCTACTGAACTAAACCACCGATCAAGTACCAAACATAACCCCACATGCCTTTTTTTGACAGAATATAGTGTGGTATTTTACACAGTTTGTATAGTTTGTATTTAGGCCTTTATCAAATGTACTCTTTTAGTGTGTATTAGGCTTATTTGTACTTTGGGCTAATTGGCCCACGGTCTGTTGACCGGCTCTTTCTTCTTCAGTCAGTAGCAAATATATATGCACTACTGTACTCATTCTTAGGTAGACAATATGTCTTTACCGTCTTCTTCTCTATCGGAGAACACAAAAACCCTGTAACATTCTTCTCCTCTTTGTGAAATGAAAGTGAGAGCGTATGTTTGAGTTCGATTTCAATTGACATGGTATCAGAGCACCGTTTTCAATAGATTGAAGATGAGTGACAAGGATAAACAGAAAGATATGGATCTGGGCGGAGAAAAACCTGAGACTTCGACTAAGAAGGACGCGAATACAATCGACCCCAATGATCCGTTATATGTGGCTGCGACGGAACAGACCGGCGTTTCTCTGGCTCCCAAATTCACCGGCGTCGGCTTCTTAGGTTGGAAGTGGACTATGGAGCAAGCGCTGGGTGCGAAGAATAAAATCGGTTTTATCGATGGTAGCTTGAAGCGCCCCGATCCTCAAGATACTCTCCGTTTTCCGGCGTATAAACGCGCAAGATCTTTAGTGGTGACTTGGATCATCAACTCCTTGGCGCCAAACATAGCAAGATCTGTGATGTACACAGAAGACCCGAAAGAAATCTGGAGTTGGCTTTGTCGTCGATGGGAAAAGAAGAACATGGCCACTCTCCATTCCGTCAAGATGCAGCTTGCCAACCTGAGACAAGGCGAGGACTCCATCAACGACTATCTGATGAAATCGAAGGAGACCTGGGCGCAATATGACTTGGCCAGACCACTCGAGAGTTGTGACTGCTGCGGTTCATGCACGGCGCTCAAGAAACAACGAAAGAGGCATGAAGAAGAAGAGGCCATACACTTCTTGTTGGGGCTGGATAAATCGTACTCTCATCTGCGTGGGCAACTTCTAGCCGCCAGCGAACTCCCAAGTCTGGAAGAGATTTTCTCCATCATTGCTCAAGAGGAACAGACCCGACACTCACCAGAAGCGAAGGAAGACGACGGACAAAACCTAACCCTAGCAGTGCGATCGGGGACGGGAAATGGTTTTGTTTCTGGGAAGCCCAAGAACGGTAACCCTAGCTCAAACAATTATAACCCTAGCTCTAGCAATTACAAGCCCCCATTCAAGAAGTCCGCCACCAAGAACATCTCTACCACTACAAGAAAGGAACTCCCGAAGTGCCAGAACTGTGGAAAACTGGGGCATACTCGGAGTGACTGTTGGTGGTTGGTGGGCTTCCCATCGGGCGAATCAAGACAAACCAGGGATGCGCATGTCGGGTCGGTTGTTACTCAACAAGGAAGCAACTCCATTCGAGAGACAGAAGCAAACCAGGAGTCTCCAGTCAAGGGATTCACAGGCGAACAGCTCCAACAACTGGTTTCGTTCCTACAGCAGCAGAAGGATAATGCGGGAGTGACCAAGCAAAGCGACTTCGGTGAGTTCTCAGGTAATATCAGAAACCTCATTAATTCATTGCCCTGCTTGAATTCGAATGTTGCTCCTCTGATGCATAATTTAAAGAAACTATGGATATTGGATTCAGGCGCCACTGAACATATCACTGGTAACATGAATTTGATTTCTGATTGTGTGTTGCTGAAAGAAAAGAAACAAATTACTTTGCCAGATGGGATTAAGAAAGTTGTAAATTATTCTGGCAAACTGAAAATTGATGGGTTTACACACCTGGAAAATGTTCTGTATGTGGACAGTTTTATGTTTAATATCATATCTGTGGCTAGACTCGTCCAGAAACTTAATATTCCCATAATCTTCAATGTCGATTCTTGTGCCTTGCAGGATTTTGAAAAGGGTCAATTCCAAGTAATTGGAAGACTTGTGTGTGGTCTGTATGTAGTTGATGTGAATGCTCTGCATGATTTTGTACTGAGAAATAGAAATATTCCTAGAACTTGTGTGAATTTCTCTGCAGATGTTTTTAGACATACGTCTACTGTTTGTAATGTTAGTGACTATCACTTGTGGCATAATAGAATGGGCCACATCCCTTTGTTAAAGCTTGGAAAGATAATAGACATAGATATCCCTAATAATGTGAAGAATGCTCCTTTTCCTTGTGAAATCTGCTACAAAGCAAAAGGGAAACGCACCAAGTTCCCCACATCAACCATAAAAACTTTGAAACCTTTTGAATTAATTCACATAGATATATGTGGGCCCATGAGAACCCAAGGCATAAGGGCATAAATACTTTCTGACCATTGTCGATGACCACACTAGGGCTACATGGGTCACTCCCCTAAAACAAAAATCTGATGCCATTCAAAGCATCAAAACATTTATTAACTTAGTCGAGAGACAAATGAATACCCTTGTGAAAACAGTTAGAAGTGACAATGCCATGGAGTTAGGCAAATCTCTTGAAGGTATCACATACTATTCTAACAAAGGCATCACACATCAAACCACTTGTCCTCACACTCCTCAACAAAATGGAGTGGTTGAGCGAAAGCAAGGCCATTTAATGGAAACAGCCAGAGCTTTGCTATTTCAGTCGGGCTTAGGAAATGAATTTTGGAGCTACTGCGTCGAACATGCAGCATACCTTGTTAACAGAATGCCTAGCAAGCCCATTCATAACATATCCCCATACGAAAAACTTTATGGAACCAAGCCTGACTACAATGAAATAAAGAGCTTCGGCTGTCTATGTTACATGACCATTATTGAACCTGGTCGGGGAAAACTTGATCCCCGATCATCTGCATGTGTGTACTTAGGAAATTCCAAAAATTCGAAAGGATACAAAGTTTTGACCCTCGAAGAAAGAAAAATCAAAACCACCAGAGATCTAACCTTTTTCGAACACATCTACCCTCTAAACAATCCTAGTTGGAGAGAAAACTCCCAAAAGGACCATCAAGACAACACCATCTTTCCTCAATCTTTCCCAAACCTGGAGGAGGATGTTTGTACGCCTCAGCTCTCTGAGGTAAGAGAAACATCCACTCCTCCAGATCCCACCACAGAACAGAACATCATTCATGAACAAGATCAAAACCAAGATCACTTACATGAAACACCACATGAGACACCAGAACAGCCACCTCTTAGGAGGTCTTCTCGCCCACATAACTTCCCATCAAAATACAATGACTTTGTTTGCTCCTCCAGCTTTGACCAGAGAGACCTATTCTCCTCTATCCTCACTGAAAGGCTTGAGCATCAGAACACAACATCCCAGCCTCAGTCCAATGTGAACACCTTAACCGACCACTTGCCTTCTTCCACCATACTCTCATGCTCAATTCATCAAGATACCAACAAGATCATTAAACATATCAACGATCTTAGCGAGCCTCAAAACTACCTAATTGCCAGCAAAGACCCCAATTGGATCCGTGCTATGGCAGAGGAGTTCGAAGCTCTCAAACAAAACAAAACTTGGTCCATAGTTGATCTTCCTAAGGGAAAGAAAGCCATTAGCTGCAAGTGGGTCTACAAGACCAAACTTAAACCGGATGGAAGTTTAGATAGATATAAGGCGCGTTTGGTCGTTAGGGGTTTCACACAAAGGCAAGGCCTCGACTTCGAGGAAACTTTTTCCCCAGTCGTTAAACTCACCACCGTTCGTGCCCTCATCATAACAGCAGTGAAAAAAGGCTGGATTCTAGATCAGCTTGACGTGAACAACGCATTCCTCCATGGAGATCTCCATGAGGATGTGTATATGACAATACCTCAAGGCTTAAGGGTAAAGGAGAAAACAAAGCATGTAAATTACATAAATCCCTCTACGGTCTAAAGCAAGCCTCCCGTCAATGGTATGAGAAGCTTGCTTCCTTCTTGAAAAACCTTGGGTTTAATCATTCCCAAAATGATCACTCCCTTTTTGTCAAGAAAAGGAAAAACAGTATAACACTTTTGGGAATTTATGTAGATGATATCTTAGTAGTGGGAAATGATGAAAAGGAAGTGAAATACTTGAAAACGCAACTTGACAAACAATTCAAGATAAAGGATTTGGGGAGACTTAGTTTTTTCTTAGGCATGGAATTCTTAGAGACAAATGATGGGGTCATCATGTCCCAACAACGTTACATAAATCAAATCCTCCATGAATTCAACATGCAAAACTGCAGACCATCGGTTTCCCCCCTTCCTCTCAATCTCAGATTGTACAAAGATTCTGGATCAAAATTACAAAACCCCACCGAATATAGGTGTCTTGTAGGAAAACTTAACTTCCTTACAAACACGCGTCCCGACATAGCCTTTGCAGTACAATACCTCAGCCAATTCCTTCAAGACCCCACTTCAGAACACATGAAAGCAGCCTTACACACCCTCTCCTACATAAAAGGGACCTCCACCTTTGGCTTACTTTTCAACAAGAAACAAAACTTCGAGCTCCAAGCTTTTTGTGACTCGGATTGGGCCTCTTGCCCAATCACACGTAGGTCAGTCTCTGGTTACTACATCCTTCTTGGAGACTCACCTTTGAGTTGGAAATCTAAAAAGCAAACCTCCGTAGCTTTGTCCTCTGCAGAAGCGGAATACAAAGCTATGCGCCAGGTTACGGGAGAGCTTAGTTGGTTAAGTAGACTCCTAGATGAAATTGGAGTCCCTAATATAACACCAATACCTTTAAAATGTGATAACCTAGCAGCTATACATATAGCTAGGAATCCAGTTTCACACGAACGAACAAAACACGTGGAACTGGATTGTCATTTTGTTCGTGAGAAACTGCAGGGTGGTCTCATACAGGTACAATATGTCCCGAGTACACATCAGTTGGCTGACCTCATGACCAAGTCCTTGACGGGAAAGAGTTATCAGCACTCTTTCAAACCTTTGGGTATGCAGAAACAATCAACAGGTGTGACGTGAAGCAGCAGAGTTCCCAGTGCAGTTTCCTCCGGTTCTCCTTGCCTACAGAGTCTTCATGACAGGTAAAGCAGGTCTCATGTTATCTACGTCAAAGAGCACCTTTCTGTTTTTTTCAAAAAGCAAAAAGGAGTACTCTTTGAGGGGGGATGACAGAATATAGTGTGGTTTTTTCACACAGTTTGTATAGTTTGTATTTAGGCCTTTATCAAATGTACTCTTTTAGTGTGTATTAGGCTTATTTGTACTTTGGGCTAATTGGCCCACGGTCTGTTGACCGGCTCCTTCTTCTTCAGTCAGTAGCAAATATATATGCGCTACTGTACTCATTCTTAGGTAGACAATATGTCTTTACCGTCTTCTTCTCTATCGGAGAACACAATCAAAACCCTGTAACATTCTTCTCCTCTTTGTGAAATGAAAGTGAGAGCGTATGTTTGAGTTCGATTTCAATTGATATTTTTTCCATCATCGACATGTACTCCTCTGTACCGATTTCAAAAGAAACTGAAACAGCAACGCTGGGACACACCACAAGACCAACCGCAGCCTTACCTCCTTTTTATTCCTGCACAAACTCTTTCATGCCCCACTCCCGTGCCACCTGATTGAAAGTTACAAGAAGAAGACAAACCAACACTACTGATGTCGGTTGCAGTTACAGAGAAAGAAAACTTCTGTACCGATGCATTGTTCCTCAAGTGGGTTGCTGTGTCAACAAATTAGGATTGGTCAAGTCCATACCCTTACACTCGGTTAGAATATTAACATAGAAAGGACCAAAAGCTACCAATATTCCTCTACCGATGCAGTGCAACTCGATCCCTGTGAAAGAAAAGCCAGGGAGACAATTGTGGTGCATCAGAATTTGTGTTACTAACTTCCACGCACACCTTCTTGTAGTTAGTAAGCACTAACTCCCTTGACTAGTCATCATACTTAACCGCCCTGCTTTCTTCCCCGGATGCGCATGCTACTGCATGGTCAGAAACTCTCCTCAGCCCTTTCTATTCGTGCATGCTAGTCTTTGAGAACCTGGAACAAACGAGTTCAGGAAATTAGCATGGCAAAACAAAAACAAACTCTATGCAACCTTCCCTCGAGTTGGATCTGTCCGAAACTCCCTGCTCAAGTCCCTCTAGTCTTCTGCATCTATTCTTCATGGAACCTGCCTACAACTGGACTCCCAAAAGCTTGCCAAATCCTTCTGAAATCTGCTGCATGTCTCTCGACGAATTAGACAAGACTCCCTACAGAACAACACCTTGAGTTTAGCTCCACTTCCAAGTAAGCCATAACAGATCCTGTATAAGCCCTTCTGTTCTTTTGATGTCTGAGACGAATAAAGGTTACTTATCCAGTCATCACTTGTTCCTTGTTGTACTTCGCTGGATTTAGTGCCAAAAGAAAAAAAAAGAAAACACCAGCTTACTCTCTCAGCTCCTCTTCGGTTCTGCCTGAAGGTACTAAGTGAGTTCTCCAGCAACAGTCCAAGTTTTAGAGCAACCACCTGCCCAACTGGTCTTCAAGCCAAGGAGGTACTAGCTTCTAACACGGTGGGAAACAGGCCAAGGAGCACGAAGGGCTAACCCAGGGGAAAACAAGCCGTTAACACCTAAGGTGGTAACTCTCAACTCCTGCTCGCCTCATGCTTTAAAACTACACAAGAATTAGCGCACACTGCTGCTAAAAAAACTACTGTTAAACCTGTTAACTAACTCAGATTCTGTAACTTGCGTTGTCTGTACAACTAGGCTCCAGAGGATTTGTAAGGGTCTATTAATTAATGATGAACTTAACACGTTGCTAATACACTAGACATACTGTTAATAAACTGGGAAGTTTAGAGAAGACAGTTAATATGTTAAAAGAGAGGTTACCGACAGAGGTGGGCAGGATTAGTTTGCAGCTGCTACTAAGTCTCGTTTCATGGGTCTGTGTGAATTCAAAACCTCTCCATAACACATGCCTAGGTGGGTAAATAACTTTGGAGGGATGAGAAGGTAGATTAAAGAACAAAAAGGGGAAGATATAGGAAGAAAACCCATCAGGTTGTTTTCAGCTATTTCAGTTTTCCTTGGTTCCAGTAGCAGGTCATTGCAGTTGAGTCATAAGTGTGGTTTTGGGTGTGCCTTGAGTTTAGAATCATGGTGAACCACTCAATTAAAGGGGTAAACAAACTGGAGAAGTACAAACCAGATCACTAAACCAAGAACAAAAAAAAAAGAGAGAGAAAAACAGTTCAGTACAGAGAAGTAAAATCTGCAGCATTGTTTTCCTGTCGATTTCAGGTTATGAATTGCACCAGTGAGGTTAATTGGATAGTATAGGTAGTTTCTTTTGAGTTTTAACTATAGCTAGAACACTGGATTAGGTAAGTAAATACTTAGTAAGAAATCGGTGGACAGAAACGTGAGTAAACAGAAAGATACCGATAAAGTTATCAACTCTGTTGAGTACTTCCTTTCTGTGATGTGTAACTTAGCACAGAGGATCTTGAAGGGTTTATATTGAGGGTGATATGGGCCTAAAACCTTACTAATTGATCTAACAAAATACATTAACATTTTAAGAGAATGGAAAATCAAACTGGTGGGATAAACAGAAACGAGACAGAAGCAAGAAACATCAGTTTCAGTTTCTGAAATTTAGTGTTTTCTGGATATCAACCTCTTAGGGGTATAGCCAATGTATTTGTGGGTTCTTTTGAGGATGGAATCATATTAAGACACCTAGCTAAGCAACTAGATAACTTGGGAAAAAGAAAACTGAGGAATAAGATTAGTAAGTAACATAAAAGAGCATGATCAGGTTTTCTGTTTTGCTTTCTACACCATGACAGTTCTGCATAACGAAATTTCAGTAGCAATAACAAGTTGCTTTGGGTTGTTTTTAAGTTTAAAGTATTGATAAAACATTAACTAAGTGGGTACCAAGTTGGGAGGAGTTGTAAGTCAGCCTAGAAAAGAAACAGAAGTAAACAACAGGAGGAATGCATGAGTTAGTTATCAGTTTTCAGTTTCTGTTTTTTTAGTCTGTGTAACAGACTTACCGAAAATGTAGCCCTTGTTGTTTTGGGGTTTGTTTTGGGCCTGTTTTGAGAGTTTAAACTGTAATAAGAAGTTAACTAGGTAGTTAAGCAATGTGGGGAAGTAGGAATCAAGAACCATGCACGAAACAAAAAGAAAAGAAAATCTGATCATGTTACAGTGTGTTGCAGTTTTAGGTTATTAGACTCTGTGCAAAGGAGGTTTCAAGGATGTGGTTTCTGGCATTTTGGGCCGGTTTGGAACTTAAGAAGAGACTAGATCATACACCAAACTACGTGGGAGTTTTATAAAATAAAGAAACAACCCATCTAATGCATTGTGTGTGGAGGAGTACACTGAAGTTACTTATCATTTTCAATTCTATAGTTTTGTTTCGGTACGTGAAATTGTTTGTTTCAGTATAGGTAAGTTTGGTAACTTTAACTAGGTTGTTGTTGTGGGTCTGTTTCAAGGATAAGCTGTATTGAAACACATAAGTAAGGAACTAGATAATTTGGGAAAAAAAACAGAAAGAAAAAAATAGATGAAAACATGTGACCGTTTTCATAATTTCAGTTTTTTCTTCGGTTTCTCTTTTCTGTATAAAGAGCTTTCAGAGTGTTGTCTAGTTGGTATTGGGTTTAAAACAAAGCTAGGACACTTAATTAAGTAGTGAGTACTCTGGGGATGAATTGAAGGATAGACTAATAACAAACAGGAAAGAGAAGAGGAAAAAAAAGATATACATCAGTTTTCAGTTACTTTTTCAAGTCTTGAGTAACAGATTTTCAGATACGTAGTTCTGTTGCCTTGGGTTGTTTTTGAAGTTAAAAGTTGATTGAAACACATAACTGAGTGACTCAATGAGCTGGGAAAACTAGGAGATAGATTGGATGACAGAAACAAAGCAACATAAATGAGAGATGGGACAAAACATCTCAGATTTTTGTTTCAGAGTTTCAGTTTGTTTCAGTTTTCTATAATTGTGCCCTGTATAACTGTCACACAGTAGGAATAAATGGGTTGAAATGGCTTGCTAACAAACTTAAGACCTAGCTAATACACTTACTTAGGTTTGTACACACTTGGGAAAGGTAGGAAAGCAATTTAAATGCAGTGCAAAGAGAAACTGAATGGAGTATGCATAAGGTTAGTGTTTCGGTTTCCTGAAATGGTGTTTCAGTATGGGAGACTTCCCAAGGTGCTAAGAGTGTGATGTTGTATTAAAAGTAAACCCAAACCATAGCTAATAACTGTAGCTAGGCTAGCAAAACGTTTTGAGAAGATTAAAACATCAGCTGAGCTAACCAAACACAAGAACCAAGAAGAAATATATATAGATTGTGATTTTAGATTTCGGCAAAAAAAAAAATTCGTAGCTTCTGTCTATCTGTCTTACTGGAGTGAATGAGTGTGTTGCTAGTCTATTAATGAACCCAGAACATACCTAATACACCTAGCTAAATGGGGAATACCTCGGGAAGGTTAGACACCGTTAGATACATTAAAAGTGTGATAAGATAAGGTTATATACAAGAACTTTATTTCAGTTGAAACCTTTAAGCCTCGGTATAAGTGAGTTCCGGAGGTTTTTGAGGAGTTTTATGGTGTTGTTAATGAGCTTAAAACGTACCTATTTAGTTAAGGAAGGGATACATCTTAGGGGGATTAAAATCCACTTTAGGTAAACTTGTTACATGTTAATGCTTATAATACTCTAAAGCATTAGATAAAGGAAAGGGCTAAGTAACGTGTTATAGGACGATGTAAATATTCTAGGTGTTAGATTAAGTCTAAGGTTAGCATTTGGGGAGGTTTCCAAGAGTTAATATGAACTAAGCATTTAAAGACCCACTTAGGGAGCTTCACACGTTAGCATAAAATAAGCTAAGGAAAATGTCACAACGTCGCACATGAAATCATAAACTGACACATTGTTTTAATTAACGCTAGGGCCGTAGCGAACTCCGACCGGGACCCCGTGTGTGAGAAACTCGTACTTTCGAATAAGGTATGGACATGTGTGGTTCGTATGTTGCCGTGTTACACGGCTTGTTTGCTGTGTGCCTTGTGTGAAAACGACCATAAGATTAAAGCATGAAATTGGAATGCTTGTTTATCGTGTTATATGATTGCTATATCATTGTTGTATATTATTTGCGCGCACACAGTAGTTTAGTCCCTTCTCGTTTATGGAACTTGAGATGAAACACTGTGAACTATGAAAACAAAGGAAAATTCTATAAAGGGGAACTCCTCTCTAACCATGGAGGACGTACCATGACACCCACTATGGTGTCTATTCATTAATGATAATGAAGAGCAGATTCTATTGGTAGAACATGAGAATAACCCGGGAAGACAACATCTCGGGCCGCGCGGTATGGAATACTCGGGAGTTGGTATCTGCATCAGATCCTTCGCCCTTCTATGTGGAGCACATCCTGGAGTCTAGAGGCGACTCCGCTTTCCCGACCCTGGATGTCGGGAATGGGGGAGTGACAAATTGGTGGAGCTTATCCTGGAGTCTAGAGGCGACTCCGCTTTCTCGGCGCATGACGTCGGGAATGGGGGACTAGCTATGGAGGAGACGTCCTCCTACGTGCGGTAACAAAAGAACTCACAAATAATCTAAAAGAAGCAAAGAAAGATGGGCACCCATACTATGTGGTCACGGGAACCAACCTATATCCCCAGACCTGGTGCAAGAAAGAGAAAGGGAAGTACACATGATGGAAACAAAGAAAAAGAGATGAAAACACTCAACGTTGAATGATCCCACTGTGAGGATCATCATTATTCAATCCTTTTGTAAACCCTGCTTGTTTTACATGCTTGAGATGCTTGGTGTTATCTCTATGCCCAACATGTTGTGAGTTGCTATGTTGATGCTGTATGCTGTGTGTTATTGCTTTATTATGGCATGCAAATTGAACTTAATCATATTCGACCAAGTAGTCGTGTGGCCCGACAACATACGGGCTTCACACGTTCATACTCAGCGTAGTTTGCTGAGTCCTTTACAACCCAATTTTTTTCAGGTATTGAATCGGACGATAACGGAGCGTAGGCGGGATGGCTACCATGAGGGTAGTGCATTAGGGCATAATTCTTGAGTTGTAGTAGTGGACTTGATGTATGGGTTGTTACTACACCGGGATGTAATTTTCAGTTTATGATTTGATAATATTGTTGTAGACAATCGGCATTCGGAATTGTATCTTGTATTGTATATGAGTTTTGGTTGAGGGCGGTTTCCAGTCATTCAGACCGTAACTTGATGTTGGTAGTATGGTTGTGTCAACACGTGGGTGGTCGCGTCTGTGACACCCGGATGGAGTTTATTCCGCTGCATAGTTAACTTGTAATATGGTGAGGAACGTTGTCTGTATTGTTGGATGTTTATTCGGGGGTGTTACAGAAAGTGGTATCAGAGCGTAGTTGCGCTCTGATGACTGGAACAGGAATTACCGAGTTTAGGAATTCTGACAATGAGTTAAGGGTTGGGGTAGTACGTGAGGCGCGTTAGTTAGGATTCTTCCCCAATAACTACTGGATGCCTAACAGACATTTACACCTAACCTCCACATCCCTAATTTTCTTTAAATCTAGAGAAAGAACGCCAGAGAGGTAGAAAGCCTCCTCTGACTCGGGAAAACCCGATCCGTCATCTACTTAATGTTATACAATCAACCCGTGAAGAAAAGACCATACTATACAATAGACGTTGCCAAAGGGATATTACCCATAGAGGGACCAACTTTAGCGGCAACTTGGGTCGACATGCTTAGTAGTCGATAGGACCCTACCTCACAAGCAAAGAGGACTGAAATTATAACACCCCATCCAACAGCAAACACACTTAACAACAAACTGCAGCGGAAAACAAACTTCAACACATTACTTAACTTCTTGGTGTTACACGCCGTTAACCACCCACGTGGCTAACAAGGCTAATACATATACATTGTACTGGTCTGATGGGCTAAATTCCCGAGTGACTACACATTACTATCCCTTTCCATTAACAACAACAACAACATACACCTTTCAACCGTACCGAGTATTCACAAACTGATGCCGATAACAATCTCGGTCTTACTACACCTACTGTACATGTACAACTTAAAAGATTACCCATGTACAACGACTACCCCGTCCTACTCTCGAACGGCTTCCTGCTCTTTGTACCTGAAATAGGAAAAGAAGAGAAAGGGTGGCCCCCAAGGGGCTCAGCACCTTTGCTGGTATGGTAATCCCGCAACCCACATGCTACCGGGCCACGCACAACTATTTGTCGTCTTAGCATGCGGTTGATTATATTTAAATCATGCATGTAACTATAAACACACAACACATAACATTTGCCTCAATGGGCTCAACAAACAGATAACATATCCATACTTGATAGGTCACTCATGGTATTCTTTAACCCTAGAGTGTTTCTCCTCTAATGGAGCCACTTCCTTAATAGACGACAACTACCCATTAATCGGGTTATCCTTAAACGCCTCTCATCACAAACTGGGATTCATATCCATGATCCACATACTCCACATTTTACAACATATAACATTCATCACATAAAACACATAACAACACTTTTCACATTTCAACGTGTACATAATAACATCGCAATAGATATTGCATCATAACAACAATACATAACATAACGGGTACGGTTCCCTTTATGAACCGGCCCAAACATAGTCAGTTCACTTGTAGCCTAGAGAATGTTGCCAGTCTCATGATAAGCTCATTACATAACTCGTTACTGTCTCGTTAAATGAACGGATAACTTAACACAAGGTGTCTCGGATATAGTGATCCAAGCACACCGAACAAACATAACATAGTATGCCCCTGTGGCCCGACGTGAGTCAGTAATAGCCTTGGTTAAGCTAAAGGGAAGGTTGGAAACCAAATTGGAAAACAACCATAACATACGGAGAGGATCGAACCTGATATGACAACGACCCCCATACTCACACGCGTCGCCGGAACAGACCGGACTCCTCACTTCCCCCGTTAGCACTTGTTAGAAGTTCAATATTGAACTTTATTAAACAATCACAACATTGGGTTAAGTCTTGTTAGACACACACAAGGGAAGGGAGAGTCATACATTCACACACAAACATCACATAACTAACTCACGCATAGCCGTGGTTAGAACGTTCCTTAGGTCGGAAAAGTTATCACCGGATACCGTTCTCCTACATTTACCTAATAGTGGTTAACTAGCCCTTCAAGCGCATTCGAGGTTACCGGTATCGGCACGTAAACATACAACAACAATAACGACTGTAAACTCGTTTCATGATTTATCTTATAACGTGGCAAACACACAGAAAAACACATTGGCATACAAGCTGGTGTAATCCGGTAGGACACAGGTTGCAAGAAAACCATACCTGTCACCGGAGTCCACTTTACCATGTCCACTTATGTTCCTCGAGCAATTCTCGAACAACTGATAACATTACATGTATTTTTATTAACATCGGGGTAACAGATTGTTTAAAGTCTAATGCTTATAACTTTTCCCCGTTAACTTAGTTACATAACTTCACTTTTTAACTTGTTTACTTTTACATTTTAATACAACCTTTCCCCCACTAAATTGTCATTATAACTCACTTAACATGTCCTCAACATTCTTATAACATCATTACTTAGTAATCACCATTTTTAGGCAACTTTTCCCACCTTAAAACAAAGTTTTTGGTCCATACAGTGGCCTGTCCGAACTTGTGTCCGGACTTCCCAAGTTCGGACACAAGTCGAGACTCAAAACTGAATACAAACGCCTGTCCGAACTTGTGTCCGGACTTCGGAAGTTCGGACATGGGTCGAGGAAAATTAAATGAAGAAGCAGGTACGTCCGAACTTGTGTCCGGACTTCCCAAGGTCGGACACAAGTCAAGACTCTGAAATTTTTTACACAACAGGCCTGTCCGAACGTCCATGTCCGGACGGATGTTCGGACAAGGCAAAACACTCATTTTCTAAGCCTTTAAGCAAACCAATTTCACCAAACTTCTTCTAAAGCCTCATAATGTTTCCTAACATCATTTGGCACATCAAACACACCTTTAGCCATGTGCTAAACTCTTTAAATCACTCACCAAAACCATCTTATCATTCACAAATTTCTTACAAAATTCCTAGCACTTGGGATGTTTTCTCCTTAAGATTTCTAAGTGGTATTTCACCAATAATGACCACTATACCAAGGTGTTTCCTCTACACCTTAACATCATCTCTCAAACATCTTTTCTTAATAACTAAATCTCCTTTTTGACATCTTACCTAAACATCATTCCTTCCTTGTACATCAACACTCCTAAACCTTAAACAAACTTCTCCATGACTTTAATACATTCTCAAAACACACATTGAATTCCTAGAACTTCCAAGATAATACCTAAATCCTTGTATCACTCTAAATCACCTTAGCACATGTTTTCTTCCCTAGTAAAACACTTGTTCACCTTTAACACTTCCTAGTTCACCAAAACTTATTTAAAACACTTAGAACTTCTTACACATTTTTTTTCCAAATTTTGCCATAGCTTCTCTTGTATATACTCACATCCAAACACTTAGGTTTTTTTTACCTTATTTCATTCAAGAACACCCTAAATCCATCAAGAGTATTCTCACACACATAACTTCACCCAATTTACACTACATCACAATATAGTGCATAAACTTAATTGCTTGGCACTTAGGCCCTTAAATAACATGGCTCTTAGGCCCTTAAATAACATTAAACTTAAACACTGAATCTCCCACATATATATTGCCTTTAACCTGCAATTACATACAACAACACATATGCCCTTTAATAAACTCCTTGAGAGCATTTCACTAGCTCATTTACCATTGGCTCCTTAGGTATTTTATTAAGCAAATCAAGCTCATTTTCCTAAGGCATTTAAACTACATTGAGATAGCATATTTACCTCTTTTCCTCACAAACTTCTTTCTTGCTTCCTTGACTAAATTGGCAAGGCTTTTAGTTTCTTGTCAACTTCTAAACATTATACAAATAGTATAATGAGTATACAAGCTTTAAGCTTCATCTCATTGTAAACCCTAGTTACATATATTATCTTAAGGTATTAAAATGATTGTTTTACCTTGGAATGGAAAGAGAGCTTGAATAAGTATCAAGAGAGGACTCCTCCTAGCCCTTGGAAGATTCAAATGAAGCTAAAACAAGCAAGGTAAAGACACCATGTTGAGGTGAATTTTCGGACATCTTACAAACATGGAGGAAACATTATTTTTCTTTGAGATTCCTTACCTAGAAGCAAAGGAGATCAATAATATGTGAAAAGATGAACTCAAGCTCCATCAATGGTGAATCTCCTTGGCACAGAAATGAGGCTTTTGAAGATTTGAAAAGATAGAAGTGTAGAGCTTGCTCCAACTAGAAGAATGGTGGTCTTGAAATTGAATTTGGACCATGGAGCTAGAAGTTACAAGATCAAAGCTTGAAGATGGTGCTTGAGCTGTAGCATCACCGAAGGAAAGGGAGAAGAGAGGTTGGAGACCGTGTGAAAAGAAGGGAAATGAGAGAATGAAGATAGGTTCTACTTTTGGAAGATATTATGTAATAAAACAAATAGTAAGTTGCTTTAGTATTTGTTATTTGTTTTGTTAACTTACAAGGTGATGACTCACCTCATAAAAACCGGCCCCCATTAGTAGTCTAGGGGTGTTTTGGTCTTTGTTGACCAATTAACTTACTTATAATAACATATGTTACAAACTAGCTTATAAAAGTTACTATTCATAAAAACAAGGCACATAGAAGTGAAATTTTTGATTTCCCATTGATATAGACCTCTAAATGTGATACTATATAGTAACATGTTAATTAAAGAGTAATGATGGACATTTAGCCATTCAAAACTCATTTACAAGACAATTTTTCAAAAACGTGCTTTAAGACTCCTTAAAGCACTTTTTATGTTTTAACTTGTTTTCAAGCTTGGTTTTCTTTAGTAATTGATTTAATATGTCCATTAACATATTTATAAGGTATAGGTATGACCTTTAGGCCTTATACAAATTTATCCCAAGCTTAGAGCACATTTTTGCTCATATTGACTTTAAGGTATTTTCTTGTGTTCTGTTTGGTTTAATTGTCTACCAAGGTTTCCTAAGGACTTAATTTGCCTTATTTAATCATAATTGAATATTATTAAGTCTTGGTAGGCTCTTTGGGTCCTAACCAAGTTCACTCCTCTTAGAGCATGTTTTTGCTCAAACTGTATCTTAGTGCTTTATTGCATTTTACTATGGTTTAAATTGTTCACTGATGTTTCTAAGGCACTTTTTAGCCTTTACATACCATAGTTTAATATTTAAACCACATATCAAGGTTTGGGGTATTTCAGAAATACCCTAAAACTTATGAAATAAATAAAGCTCAAATAAGCAATTAATTAAGCTAAGGATGGGATTGGAAGAATTATACAATACATACACTTGAGAGGCTGACTTTAGTAAACCTTTCATGAAACCACGAAATAAGAGAATATAGTTGAGACGAAATTACACCATAAAATTGGTATAACCTATAATGCTTAACGAAGCGTGACACAATCTTACACACTAAAGTATAATATTACGGAATTCAGTAAATTCCCTGCTGCTTCTCACGTTTCTCTTCATTCTCTACATTACATGAGAAACACAATACCACGTCCTTTTTTCTTCTTTTATTCAATTATTCTTCTAAGTCTCTCGATCTCAGACAGTTGAAACCGGCGACCACAACTGGTCATTCTCCTCTGCTTCTACCACCGGCGAACGAGGAACATACATACTAATGCCTCCTTCATTCTCTTCTCGTTCGAGTTGTTTTATTCCCTTGGGATCCCACAGTCGTCCCACAAAGGACAAATGCTGCTTATCAAACTTCTGCTCTACAACAACATACTATAACACCAATAAAATGGGCAACAAGCTTTACAATATGAATTTATGAACCAAAGCCTGGAAGTATGTACAATATCTAGCCGCTACGTTAGCATGCAACGTATGTACTCATCTAACAACCATCACCATACATTACCCATATCACCAGTTGGTAAATGGTTACCCACCCAAACACAAATCAAACAGATAAGAAAATGGCAGCGAATTCGCCACCATAATCAAACATCTATCGAGTATCTTGATCAAGGAGACCAAATAAGGAGGAGTTGGGTACAATAGAGAATTGAGTCTCAATCATGGAGGAACAAATTCCAAAAGAGGAACTATTAAGCACCCGCAAGCAATGCCACGGGTAACTGCAAAATTCAACTTTATAAAAGGATAAACCCCTTGGATTATGTGAAGGAAATGATATGAAGTCTCATTAATGAATACAGTGGGAACATGAAATTAAAACTCTGGTTCCAATAATTAATAAGAAATACAACATACTCGCAAGATGATACAGTGAACTCAAAACAGGATTGATCAAATCATATGTACCAATGTACATACATACATACCAGAAAAGACAAGATACCAATGAACCCAAGGAGTAAATGGGGTTCAATTAAAGAAGGTCATGAATAGTAAATCGACCATACCTAACTCGAGTTAACAATACAACTAAACAAACGAAAATAAATATTGGAACTTCCGGGGTGATAATTACCGAATACTTACCACTAGATTGATGGATCAAGAAAAGTAAAAAGGCTAGACTACTTCAAGTAAGAGGAACACACAAGAAATAACAACGAGGACGTAACCGAAGGGTTACAAGACCCAAAAAGGGGTTGTAATGGAAACCGGACTAAATATGTTATATTTAACAAATCATATTAGCAAAGAAAATAGAATTGGGCTTTAAAGATGGTCCATCAAAGGAATTAAGATTTATAACATAAAGTCAGCTCGAAGTGGACCTTACCGGTCTAAAAAGAGTAAAATCTGACAAATTCAATTAGGAACTCAGACTCAAAATAATTCAAACTTAGCCGAATTCTGGTAGTAGGTTAAGGTCCAGATTGGGCGTACATAAGAAATCAAATACTTAGGTGTGATTGGGTATCGAAATTTAAAAATTATAAATGAGATTAATGAACTAATGGAAGGATTAATTAATGGGTTAATATAAATAATGAATCATGTCGTAAATTCAATATCAACTCATAAGTGTTGAGGATAATAGTAATAACATGAGAATTTGGAAGTATACCATTGTATACCAAATGGACTAACACTATAATTTATGAGACCACATGTACAAAGAAAATGAACATGTATATACATATGGTACGAAGATTGGGATGAAGGGAACTTACGATATCAAGGAAATATCTGTAGGTACCAATATACCGTTAAATCTATGAAAACAATCATATGGGGATATATATATATATATATATAAGTCAAAAGGGTATTGAAGTACAATTATGACTTTGGAATTTATGGCACATAAGTGTATATACTGTGGATACAAGAATGAGCGAATATATATGTGTCACCTCTAGGTATATATAATTGGAGAGTTCAAAGAATTAATAAAGGTTTAGATGTTAGTACTAACCCATGAATTGATTACTAGATGACTAGAGACAAGTGGGATAAAAGTTTGAATTTGACTAATTGATTGGTTGTTTAAAGCGGACGTGCAAGGTTGAACTTGACCCTGGCCAGGTCAAGCGACACTACGCACAAATTGAGGTGAAGGGATAGCCCAACATTTACGCTGATCACGTCAGTGTTGGATGATTCTCGAAACCCCCTACAAGTGGACACATAAACTACAAATAGGTGAAAGTTTATCAGTTTGATAAGTAAAAATGTGAGAGAAGCGGTGTTTATACTAGATGATAAAACCACATAAAATGCATGGATACATGGCTCGAAAATTCGGGAATAAACACCAGGGTGTACAGATATGTGACGACTGGAAATAATGTGATATTACCAATAACATAGCTGTTAATACATAAAGTATACACTACCGTAATCAAATGCAATAAATAACCGGTAGAAATCAATTACTTACTTCCTGACGGAACATAAGAAGAATGGTGACGATAAGGAAACCGAATATCCTATGTTAAACGGCTTACAATCATAGAAACTTCTAACATATAATTCGGTAACCTTTTGACTGAAACTAAGTGAAGTCAACCAGCGTGTCAAAGCCATAAGTGGGGCTAAAAAATAAAGATTTCTTACAGATGAAAAACATCTAATTTGGCTGTACAAATTAGGGGATAAAAAGAGGTAGTAATGCTAGGAAAGTAAACTAGCTATCTACATATAATTATGAGCGGTATTATAAACTAAACATGTCGTTGTAACAATGACACATCAGTAACATTCAAATGCTAAGAACTAAATCGTTACTACAGTGCATACAGGAATTAAACCCAAAAGGTCAGCCAGAAACAAACAATTCCGCTTAAAAGTGCACCAACAGCATAAATATCCGACCTCCAAAGTAAATGAAGAGACAAATTACAACCCACCGAGATTGTGTATAAATTAAAATACCCCATGCCAGTCAAGAGACTTTTGCTCCTGTACAATTAAACCTAAAGGTAATCAGAGTCGCACAGCAGAAGCTGGTGGACCATATTCCACACTTCCCAGTTGAATAACGAGTGACATATCGGCCAATACCATAGACCCAGAGAGCTAAACCTGAATCCGTATAGATCGGTATGGAAACCGATAAGAATAATTGAGACAGAAACTACCCTTTAACATGATCAAGGCATTTGATAGGATAGGATCACAAGGTGAGCTAATAGCAATGAACTATAATGCTCCATGAGAAGTAAACATTTTGAACCAAGGTTCAAGGATAATAGAAAAGGGATTACGTGGGCGTAATCCATTTTTAAGGGGGTAGGCGCGTTGCGTTTTTACTGGGTTATTACCCGTTTGTGGTGTTGTTTTGGATGCTATGTGTGTGAACTGTGAGTGGATTGGTTTGAATGACTTGTTCATCTGGTGGCTACGAGTGCAGTACATAATTAATATTGGTACATTACAGTATTATTGAGCCACAGATGTGGCGTGGTTCTTATAAGCACAAATGGTGACATAGAACTGTGGAACTTGCGGGACATGATTCCTTGGTTAGAGAGAACGTATTCAGGAATTAATCTTTGCACTGTGTGTGTTCCTACAGCCACACGTTGGTTGTGTGTATGAAATTATGTGTATGAGATTGCTATGTGTGTGTATGTACGCTCGGTATGAATGAATGTTGTGGCCTCTATGAAAACTGGGTGAAGCCACTAAGGTGGCACAGTGCATATAAACACTGAGAATTATAATATATAAGACTTGATCTTTTGGTTATCGCGAATGAATATGGGAATTGATCCCAAGGATTAACAAGAATGGAAAACACCAGTTAAGGAAGTAAGACTTCGGGACGAAGTTCTTTTAAGGGGGGTAGACTGAAATACCCCGAGTAATTATCATTTTAAATTAGTGAAGACTAGATTAAACTATGTGCAATGAAACACCCTGAACATTTAATCACATAAAATCATAAACGCGAGGAGGTTTTCCGGAAATAACATGTTACATAATTTGGACATATGATAATGTATGAACAATTAAATCTAGTATATACATGCCCGAAAGCGTGACAATGTTACATATCAATATAGTCACGTACTATATATGTACAAATATGAAAATACATATACGTAACGTTACGATATTACAACACTGTAAATAATAAATAATAATGTCGCATAGTTACATATAACTAAAACGCGATAAAATAAAAGGGGGCGTGTATATATATATACATGTACGTATAAATAACATAATGTAACAAAATAAGGTAGTCGTGTATAAAATTAATAATGCGACGTATTATATAGTCGCTATATATATAAATAAGCATGTATATAGCTTATACAAAAAAAAGAGCAGATGCACTCCTGCCGAGGTTCGAACCCAGTATCCTTCGTACCCACCCAGGATGCCTTAACCGATTGAGCTGGTGCTCGTATTCGTTAGAATATTGCACCGCTATACACAAGAGTAATAATACCTATCATTAGTAAGTTCACCTACTGAACTAAACCACCGATCAAGTACCAAACATAACCCCACATGCCTTTTTTTTTTCCATCAGACATGTACTCCTTTGTATCGATTTCAAAAGAAACTGAAACAGCAACGCTGGGACACACCACAAGACCAACCGCAGCCTTACCTCCTTTTTATTCCTGCACAAACTCTTTCATGCCCCACTCCCGTGCCACTGATTGAAAGTTACAAGAAGAAGACAGATCAACAGCTACTGATGTCGGTTGCAGTTACAGAGAAAGAAAACTTCTGTACCGATGCATTGTTCCTCAAGTGGGTTGCTGTGTCACCAAATTAGGATTGGTCAAGTCCATACCCTTACACTCGGTTAGAATATTAACATAGAAAGGACCAAAAGCTACCAATATTCCTCTACCGATGCAGTGGCAACTCGATCCCTGTGAAAGAAAAGCCAGGGAGACAATTGTGGTGCATCAGAATTTGTGTTACTAACTTCCACACACACTTCTTGTAGTTAGTAAACACTAACTCCCTTGACTAGTCATCATACTCAACCGCCCTGCTTTCTCCCCCGGATGCGCATGCTACTGCATGGTCAGAAACTCTCCTCAGCCCTTTCTATTCGTGCATGCTAGTCTTTGAGAACCTGGAACAAACGAGTTCAGGAAATTAGCAAGGCAAAACAAACACAAACTCTGTGCAACCTTCCCTCGAGTTGGATCTGTCCGAATCTCCCTGCTCAAGTCCTTCTAGTCTTCTGCATCTATTCTTCATGGAACCTGCCTACAACTGGACTCCCAAAAGCTTGCCAAATCCTTCTGAAATCTGCTGCATGTCTCTCGACGAATTAGACAAGACTCCCTACAGAATAGCACCTTGAGTTTAGCTCCACTTCCAAGTAAGCCATAATAGATCCTGTATAAGCCCTTATGTTCTTTTGATGTCTGAGACGAATAAAGGTTACTTATCCAGTCATCACTTGTTCCTTGTTGTACTTCGCTGGATTTAGTGCCAAAAGAAAAAAAAAACACCAGCTTACTCTCTCATCTCCTATTCGGTTCTGCCTGAAGGTACTAAGTGAGTTCTCCAGCAACAGTCCAAGTTTTAGAGCAACCACCTGCCCAACTGGTCTTCAAGCCAAGGAGGAACTAGCTTCTAACACGGTGGGAAACAGGTCAGGGAGCACGAAGGGCTAACCCAGGGGAAAACAAGCCGTTGACACCTAAGGTGGTAACTTTCAACTCCTGCTCGCCTCATGCTTTAAAACTACACAAGAATTAGCGCACACTGCTGCTCAAAAAAAAACTTGCTATTAAACCTGTTAACTAACTCAGATTCTGTAACTTGTGTTGTCTGTACAACTAGGCTCCAGAGGATTTGTAAGGGTCTATTAATTAATGATGAACTTAACACGTTGCTAATACACTAGATATACTGTTAATAAACTGGGAATTTTAGAGAAGACAATTAATATGTTAAAGGAGAGGTTACCGACAGAGGTGGGCAGGATTAGTTTGCAGCTGCTACTAAGTCTCGTTTCATGGGTCTGTGTGAATTCAAAACCTCTCCATAACACATGCCTAGGTGGGTAAATAACTTTGGAGGGATGAGAAGGTAGATTAAAGAACATAAAAGGGGAAGATATAGGAAGAAAACCCATCAGGTTGTTTTCAGCTATTTCAGTTTTCCTTGGTTCCAGTAGCAGGTCATTGCAGTTGAGTCATAAGTGTGGTTTTGGGTGGGTCCTTGAGTTTAGAATCGTGGTGAACCACTCAATTAAAGGGGTAAACAAACTGGAGAAGTACAAACCAGATCACTGAACCAAGAACAAAAAAAAAGAGAGAAAAACAGTTCAGTATAGAGAAGTAAAATCGGCAACATTGTTTTTCTGTCGATTTTAGGTTATGAATTGCACCAGTGGGGTTAATGGGATAGTCTAGGTAGTTTCTTTTGAGTTATAATTATAGCTAGAACACTGAATTAGGTAAGTAAATACTTAGTAAGAAATCGGTGGACAGAAACGTGAGTAAACAAAAAGAAACCGATAAAGTTATCAACTCTGTTGAGTACTTCCTTTCTGTGCTGTGTAACTTAGCACAGAGGATCTTGAAGGGTTTATATTGAGGGTGATATGGGCCTAAAACCTTACTAATTCATCTAACAAAAATACGTTAACATTTTAAGAGAATGGAAAATCAAACTGGTGGGATAAACAGAAACGAGACAGAAGCAAGAAACATCAGTTTCAGTTTATGAAATTTAGTGTTTTCTGGATATCAACCTCTCAGGGGTATAACCAATGTATTTGTGGGTTCTTTTGAGGATGGAATCATATTAAGACACCTAGCTAAGCAACTAGATAACTTGGGAAAAAGAAAACTGAGGAATAAGATTAGTAAGTAACAGAAAAGAGCATGATCAGGTTTTCTGTTTTGCTTTATACACCATGACAGTTCTGCATAACGAAATTTCAGTAGCAATAACAAGTTGCTTTGGGTTGTTTTTAAGTTTAAAGTATTGATAAAACATTAACTAAGTGGGTACCAAGTTGGGAGGAGTTGTAAGTCAGCCTAGAAAAGAAACAAAAGTAAACAACAGGAGGAATGCATGAGTTAGTTATCAGTTTTCAGTTTCTGTTTTTTTAGTCTGTGTAACAGACTTACCGAAAATGTAGCCCTTGTTGCTTTGGGGTTTGTTTTGGGCCTGTTTTGAGAGTTTAAACTGTAATAAGAAGTTAAGTAGGTAGTTAAGCAATGTGGGGAAGTAGGAATCAAGAACCATGCACGAAACAGAAAGAAAAGAAAATCTGATCATGTTACAGTGTGTTGCAGTTTCAGGTTATTAGACTCTGTGCAAAAGAGGTTTCAGGGATGTGGTTTCTGGCATTTTGGGCCTGTTTGGAACTTAAGAAGAGACTAGATCATACACCAAACTACGTGAGAGTTTTATAAAATAAAGAAACAACCCATCTGATGCATTGAGTGTGGAGGAGTACACTGAAGTTCTTATCAGTTTCAATTCTACAGTTTTGTTTCGGTACTTGAAATTGTTTGTTTCAGTATAGGTAAGTTTGGTAACTTTAACTAGGTTTTGTTGTGGGTCTGTTTCAAGGATAAGCTGTATTGAAACACATAAGTAAGGAACTAGATAATTTGGGAAAAAAACAGAAAGAAAACAATAGATGAAAACATGTGACAGTTTTCATAATTTCAGTTTTTTCTTCGGTTTCTCTTTTCTGTATAAAGAGCTTTCAGAGTGTTGTCTAGTTGGTATTGGGTTTAAAACAAAGCTAGGACACTTAATTAAGTAGTGAGTACTCTGGGGATGAATTGAAGGATAGACTAATAACAAACAGGAAAGAGAAGAGGAAAAAAAAGATATACATCAGTTTTCAGTTACTTTTTCAAGTCCTGAGTAACAGATTTTCAGATACGTAGTTCTGGTTGCCTTGGGTTGTTTTTGAAGTTAAAAGTTGATTGAAACACATAACTGAGTGACTCAATGAGCTGGGAAAACTAGGAGATAGATTGGATGACAGAAACAAAGCAACAGAAATGAGAGATGGGACAAAACATCTCAGATTTTTGTTTCAGAGTTTCAATTTGTTTCAGTTTTCTATAATTGTGCCCTTGTATAACTGTCACACAGTAGGAATAAGTGGGTTGAAATGGCTTGCTAACAAACTTAAGACCTAGCTAATACACTTACTTAGGTTTGTACACACTTGGGAAAGGTAGGAAAGCAATTTAAATGCAGTGCAAAGAAAAACTGAATGGAGTATGCATAAGGTTAGTGTTTCGGTTTCCTGAAATGGTGTTTCAGTATGGGAGACTTCCCAAGGTGCTAAGAGTGTGATGTTGTATTAAAAGTAAACCCAAACCATAGCTAATAACTGCAGCTAGGCTAGCTAAATGTTTTTGAGAAGATTAAAACATCAGCTGAGCTAACCAAACACAAGAACCAAGAAGAAATATATAGATTGTGATTTTAGATTTCGGTAAAAAAAAAAAATTGTAGCTTCTGTCTATTTGTCTTACTGGAGTGAATGAGTGTGTTGCTAGTCTGTTAATGAACCCGGAACATACCTAATACACCTAGCTAAATGGGGAATACCTCGGGAAGGTTAGACACCGTTAGATACATTAAAAGTGTGATAAGATAAGGTCATATACAAGGACTTTATCTCAGTTGAAACCTTTGAGCCTTGGTATAAGTGAGTTCCAGAAGTTTTCGAGGGGTTTTATGGTGTTGTTGATGAGCTTAGAACGTACCTATTTAGTTAAGGAAGAGTTACATCTTAGTGGAA
Source organism: Limonium bicolor (assembly GCA_023374045.1). Taxonomy (NCBI): domain Eukaryota; kingdom Viridiplantae; phylum Streptophyta; class Magnoliopsida; order Caryophyllales; family Plumbaginaceae; genus Limonium; species Limonium bicolor. Next base: position 283,649,195 of record CM041776.1, read on the forward strand.
TTAAAATCCACTTTAGGTAAACTTGTTACATGTTAATGCTTATAATACTCTAAAGCATTAGTTAAAGGAAAGGGCTAAGTAACGTGTTATAGGACGATGTAAATATTCTAGGAGTTAAATTAAGTCTAAGGTTAGCATTTGGGGAGGTTTCCAAGAGTTAATATGAACTAAGCATTTAAAGACCCACTTAGGGAGCTTCACATGTTAGCATAAATAAGCTAAGGAACATGTCCCACAACGTCGCACATGAAATCATAAAATGACTCATGTTTTAATTAACGCTTGGGCCGTAGCGAACTCCGACCGGGACCCGTGTGTATGAGACAACTCGTACTTTCAAATAAGGTATGGACATGTGTGGTTCGTATGTTGCCGTGTTACACGGCTTGTTTGCTGTGTGCTTGTGTGAAAACGACCATAAGATTAAAGCATGAAATTGGAATGCTTGTTTATCGTGTTATATGATGCTATATCATTGTTGTATATTATTTTGCGCGCACACAATAGTTTAGTCCCTTCTCGTTTATGGAACTTGAGATGAAACACTGTGAACTATGAAACAAAGGAAAATTCTATAAAGAGGGAACTCCTCTCTAACCATGGAGGACGTACCATGACACCCACTATGGTGTCTATTCATTAATGATAATGAAGAGCAGATTCTCTTCTATTGGTAGAACATGAGAATAACTCGGGAAGACAACATCTCGGGCCACGCGGTATGAATACTCGGGAGTTGGTATCTGCATCAGATCCCTTCGCCCTTCTATGTGGAGCACATCCTGGAGTCTAGAGGCGACTCCGCTTTCCGACCCTGGATGTCGGGAATGGGGGAGTGACAAATTGGTGGAGCTTATCCTGGAGTCTAGAGGCGCTCCGCTTTCTCGACGCATGACGTCCGGGAATTGGGGGATAGCTATGGAGGAGACGTCCTCCAACGGTGAGGTAACAAAAAAACTCACAAATAACTATATCAAGAAAGCAAGAAAGATGGGCACCCTACTATGTTGGTCACGGGAACCAACCTATATCCCCAGACCTGGTGCAAGAAAGAGAAAGGGAAGTACACATGATGGAAACAAAGAAAAAGAGATGAAAACACTCAACGTTGAATGATCCCACTGTGAGGATCATCATTATTCAATCCTTTTGTAAACCCTGCTTGTTTTACATGCTTGAGATGCTTGGTGTTATCTCTATGCCCAACATGTTGTGAGTTGCTATGTTGATGTTGTATGCTGTGTGTTATTGCTTTATTATGGCATGCAAATTGAACTTAATCATATTCGGCCAAGTAGTCGTGTGGCCCGGCAACATACAAGCTTCACACGTTCATACTCAGCGTAGTTTGCTGAGTCCTTTACAACCCAATTTTTTTTCAGGTATTGAATCGGACGATAACGGAGCGTAGACGGGATGGCTACCATGGGGGTAGTCCATTAGGTCATAATTCTTGAGTTGTAGTAGTAGACTTGATGTATGGGTTGTTACTACACCTGGGATGTAATTTTCAGTTTAGATTTGATAATATTGTTGTAGACAATCGGCATTCGGAATTGTATCTTGTATTGGATATGAGTTTTGGTTGAGGGCGGTTTCCAATCATTCAGACCGTAACTTGATGTTGGTAGTATAGTTGTGTCAACCACGTGGGTGGTTGGCGTCTGTGACACCCGGATGGAGTTTATTCCGCTGCATAGTTAACTTGTAATATGGCGAGGAACGTTGTCTATATTGTTGGATGTTTATTCGGGGGTGTTACAGGTCGGTGTGGTGGGCCAGGTGTGAGCTCATCTATGATGAGGCTCGGTCCTTTGGAGATGCTCTGTCCTGAGTAGAGGCATTCCTTCATTATTTTTTTGTTGCTAAGGGAGGTAATGACCCCATTGATGTGGAAAGTAAGCACTGGAGTCCTCCTGGGTCGGGTTGGCTTAAGATGAACTCAGATATTAGCCTTGCTGGTGACGGTACATGGTTCGCTAGTGCTGTTCTACGTGACTCCCCTGGTTCTTTGATTGCTTGTCGTCTCTACTGCTTAGAGGCGGTTTTTATTCTTCCACAGCTGAAGCTATGGCGTTGGAAGTGGGGGTTAATTGGGCAAAAGGTGAGGGTTTTGGGTGTATTGTTGCTGAAACGATTGTCTGTTAGTGATCGACGCTCTGAGGGGTAAAAGCAAGCTGCTCTCTAATGGTGAGGCTGTCATCCATCGTCTGCGTGCTCGGAGGACCTGTGATGGTGCTCTTCGGTGGAGTTTTGTAGGGAGGGAGGGGAACACGGCGACTCATATTCTTGTTGCTAGTTATCACCTCTTTCTTAATGTAAATAGTAGTCATAGTTGGTCCTCCAGTTTTCCGCATGCATTTGCTGTTGCTTGTAATCGTGATCTGAAATCTAAATGAAATATAGAGAATCTCTTTGTCTTAAAAAAATAAAAAACATGTGAAGATTTATGGTTTACTTTATCATATATCTCAAATACTCAATAGTATTGACATGCATGTGATGCAATAAGAAAACAAGCAACACCAATCATTGCATACATTTTTTAGAATATGCATTGATATTCTCTTATAATAGTTTTAAAGTATGATAAACATTTCAGATATGTCAATAACTATTTTCGAGAAAACTTATTAAATACAACATATTCTCAATTCAAAATTTCATTCATATGGGTAGTACTGTATCTACTCTTTTGGAGCCTATCGACCCTTATCTTTTGATTTTTTAATCATGAGTAATCATTCTCACACATGAGATTAATATATATATATAATGCAGTGCCATCAAGACTGAAATACCCCAAACTTAGATATGGTGTTTAAAAGATAAACTAAGTTATAAGGAGGCTAAATAATGCCTTAGAAACATTAAGAAACATTTCTAATCAAAGAAAACATAAGGAAACACCAAAAGAGCAGTTTAAGCAAAAACGTGCTCTAAGCTTGGAGAGACTTGGGAGAGTACCCAAATATTGTTCTAAGACCTTATTAATATCCTAATGGTCATTTTAAATCAATTACCAAAGAAAACCAAGCTTGAAAACAAGTTAAAACACAAAATGTGCTTTAAGGAGTCTTAAAGCACATTTTTGAAAAATTGTCTTGTAAATGAGTTTGAATGACTAAATGTCCATCATTACTCTTTAATTAACATGTGTACTATAGTATCACATTTGGAAGTCTATATCAATGGGAAATCAAAATTTCACAACAATGTGCCTTGTTTTGTGAATAGTAATTTAATTAAGCTAGTTATAACATAAGTCAATATAAGTGAGATATTTTGAAATACCCCAAACCTAGTTATGTTGTTTAAACACCTAAATAGGGTGTAATAAGACAAAAAAAAAGAGTCTTAGAAACCTTAGTAAACAAATTTAAACAAAAGGAAACACAATTGTGCTTTAAAGTCAATAAGAGCTAAAATGTGCTCTAAGCTTGGGATAAACTTGAGTAAGGCCTAATGAGCTTACCAAGACCTCATTTATACACTAATGAACATATTAAACCAATTACCAAAGAAAACCAAGCTTGAAAACAAGTTAAAACACAAAATGTGCTTTAAGAAGTCTTAAAGCACGTTTTTGAAAAATTGTCTTGTAAATAAGTTTTGAATGGCTAAATGTCCATCATTACTCTTAAATATATATGTGTACTATATAGTATCACATTTGGGTGGCTATATTAGTGGGAAATCAAAAATTTCACTTCTAAGTGCCTTGTTTAGGTGAATAGTACTTTTTATAAGCTAGTTTATAACATATGTTGTATTAAGTAATTAAATTGACAAACAAAGACTAAAATGCCCTCATACTAATAAAGGGGGCCGGTTTCTATGTGTGTGACTCACCACTCCTTAGTTGATACTAATAAGTAAGTAAAGAAAACTAATTAACTTACCTTTTACTTTATAAGCATAAATATCTCCTTAAAGCAAATTCTATCTTCACTCTCATTTCTTTCCTTCATTCACACGGTTTCCCACCTCTCTTCTTCCTTCTTCCTTGTTCTCTCTCGGTAATACCACTATCACCATGGAAACTCCCACTTTGACCACTTGTTAAATCTTGCTCATTTGTCCAAATCAAAAACAAACACCACCAATCTCTTCCTTTCATCAAGCTCTTCATTCCTATCTTCTCAAAACTCCAAGAGCTCCATTTCGGTGCCAAGGTGTTCCACCATTGAAGGAGCTTGAGCTTGTATTTTGACATATTATTACTCTCCTTTGCTTCTAGGTAAGGAATCTCAAAGAAAAATCGTGTTTCCTCCATGTTTTTACCTTGACCGAAAATACACATTGATATAGCTCTTTGTGTGACCTTGTTCTAGCTTCATTCCAACTCTTCATGGACTAGGTGGAGTCCTCTCTTGTTATATATACAAACTCTCTTCAAAGATCAAGGTAAAACAACTACATTAATGTTTTGGAAACAATGTAAAATTAGGGTTTACAATGAGATGAAGTTATAGCTTGAATACTCATTATAATGTTTGTGTATGGTATAGAACTTGTCAAAGAATCAAATACCCTACCGGTTTTCTAAAGGAAACAAGAAAGAAGTTGTTTGGAAAAGAGGTAAATCTACTAACCAAATGTTGTTTAATGCCTTAGGAGAAATGAGCTTATAAATGCTTATTAAAAACTACCAAGAGCAAATGGTGAATGACTTAGTAAAGTATTCTCAAGAGACTAGTAAAGGGCATATGTGTGTGTTGTGTGTATTTGCAGGTTAAAGGCATATATATTGTGGAAATTCAGTGTTTATGATTTAAGCACTTTAAGGGCCTAAGAGCCATGCATTTTAAGGGCCTAAGTGCCATGCAATTTAAATTATGCACTATATTGTAATGTGGTGTAAATTTGGTGAAATTGTGTATGAGATGTTCTTGGTGATTCTAGATGTTCTTGTGTGTTTAAAGGAGAAAACAAAGTGTTTTGGCTTAGTAATGTTCTAGGGGAACCCATGTCAAGATTTAGGTAGGAAGTAAGAAGTTCTAAGTGTTTACATAAGGTTTGGTGAGTTAGAAAGTGTAGGAGATGAATAAGAAGTTCATGATGTTCTTAAGGAATTTTGATGTACTAGGAAGTACTCTAGGGTGTAAAAAGGACTTAGACATGATCTTAAGATTTAGTGAGTACCAAAGTCACTTTGGGACTTAGGTAAGACTTAGGCAAACTTTGGTAAAATAAAGAGAAAGTGTAAACTTGGAAAAGAATTTCAAGAAGGATATAAGGAGTTAGTTGTGAGAGATAATGCTTAAAAGATGATGTTAAGAGGAGGAGAAAGCATTTTGGGATAGTAGTTATCATAGGTATGAAACACCACTTGGAAACTAGGAGAAAACATTGTAAGTGTTAGGAATTTTGTGAAGAAAAGAGTAAAGGCTTAAGGAATTAGAAAATGAGTTTTTATGAGTGTTTAAGGATGTCTTAAGGTGTGTTTAAAGTGCCCAAATGAGGTTAGGGGGTACTAGGTTATATGGGGTGAAGTTTGGAGTTGAATGTGAAAAGGAAAACAAAGGTCTGGGGCAGACCGAACTTGCGACCGAACTTGCAAGTTCGGTCGAGCCCAGTTTACCCTGCGAGAATTGGCTTCTGGAATGGACCGACCTTGGGGACCGGACTTGCAAGGTCGGTCGGGCTTGTATTTTGTGTACGGATTGAGCTACTGGAAACGACCGAACATAGGACCGGACTTGTCAAGTTCGGTCGGGCTAAATTTTCAAAGGGAAGAAACTCTCGGGAAAAGACCGAACATGCGACCGAACTTACAAGGTCGGTCGGAGTAGAAAATTTTGACGGAAATGTGTTCTGGAACCGACCGAACTTGGGTAAGTTCGGTCGGCAAGGTCGGTCGGACCAAAACTTGTAAAAAAAAAAACAGAAAAGAATGTGACTTATGTAGTTAACCCTAGGGTGTATAATGATGGTAACCTAGGGTAAGATAGGCATTAAAACATGTCATACAATCATGTAAATACTTAGTAAGTTTGAAGTTAAATAAATAATTAACCGACATTACTAATGTGTTTAGGATTCTCTCAAGGTGGAAATCAGTCGAGGCAAGGACCAAGGTATGGTTTTCTTGCAGTCTGTTGCCTACCGGTTTACACCGGCTTGTGTGTTGTTTGTTTTTCTGTGTGTTTATGACTTTGTAAGATTAAACCATGTAAAGAGTTTACCGTTGTTAAATATCATATGTTGTTGAGTATGACTCTCTCTTCCCTTGTGTGTGTCTAACAAGACTTGACCTATGATTGTGAAGTGTTTGTTGTGTTCAATGATGAACTACTAACAAGGGCTAACGGGGGAAGTGAGGAGTCCGGTCTGTTCCGGCCACGCGTGTGAGTATGGGAGTCGATGTCATAACCGGTTCGATTCTCTCTGTATGTTATGGTTAAGTTTCCAATTTGGTTTCTAACATTCCCTTTAGCTTATCCAAGGCTATTTTACTGACTCACGTCGGGCCACAGGGGCATACTATGTGTTTTGTTTCGGTGTGCTTGGATCACTATATCCGAGGCACCTTGTGTTAAGTTAACCGTTCAATCTAACCGGACGGTAACGAGTTATGTAACGAGCTAAGTATGAGCGTGGCAACATTCTCTAAGCTCTCAATGGGGACTAACTGTGTTGGTTCTCTTCCTAAAAGGAGTTGTATGTTTGTGATGTGTGTTATGTTGTGTACAATGCCTGTGTTATGTTATATATGTAGTGTTGTGTGTTTTAAAATAAATACCATGTCATCATGACAATTGGTTGCGCGTATCCCGGTAGCCGATGGGCTGCGCGTTAGCCATACCAGCAAAGGTGCTGACCCCCTCGGGGGCTCCATATTTTTATTGCAGGATGAGGATCGAAGAGGCAGAGTGGCTCTAGATCCTAGAGAGTAGTTTACCTTTTGAAGTACTTTTGGATGTTGCCCGGGTTGCGCCTGTGCTCCCGTGGCGTGTTATATACTTGTTTATGATGGTTTACAGTGGAGTATACAGTGAAGGATTTATGTAAATACTCGGTATTATGTTGATGTATATATATGGTTATTAGTACTATGCTCGGGAGTCTGATCATCAGACCGGTACAATTGTATTTATTCAGCCTTGTTAGCCACGTGGGTGGTTGACGGCATTGTAGCACCAATCGTTTAGTTACCGTTTAGTTGTTTATTTTCCGCTGCGATTCCAAATATAGCTGTGTGCGTAGTAGGGGTGTTACATATTTGGTCAACAAAGACTTAAGTACCCCTTGTTACTTAATGGGGGCCGGTTTTTACAAGGTGAGTCACCACCTTTATTAGTTATTAAGTAAACAAAGAATTATAAAGCAAAACTACTTTACTTTATAAGATAAATATCCTACCTTTAATCATCTCTCTCCTCATCTCTTCATTCTCTCTTGTTCCCACGGTTTTGAGCTGCTCTCTCCCTTCTCCATCAACGTGAAGAACAACCCCATGCTAGCTCCATCTTCCTTTGTACACTACTTACTCATTTTAGCTCCAAAACCAAAACAAATTACATATTCCTCTTAGTTAGCTCAAGCTCTCTCTTTCTATCTTTTCAAAACTCAAGAGCTTTGATTTGGTGCCAAGCCAAACCACCATTAGAGGAGGAAATTCAAGTTTGGAGACTCCATTGGCTTCTCCATTCTCTTAAGGTAAAGAAAGTGTAAGAAAATCTAGGTTTCCATCACTTTTCTTCTTGACCGAAAATGTATGCTCATGAGGCTTCATTTTAATGCCTTGTTCTAGCTTGTTTTCTACTCTTCAAAGGATTGAGGAGGTCTTTCTTGCTTCATATCCAAGCTTGTCTTGAGAAACCAAGGTAAAACAATCACCTTAATACCTTAAAGCACATTTTTTAACCTAGGGTTTGTTCCTTAGGGTTAATGTATTATCTAGTACTCATTGGAGTCATTGGATATTGGTTATAACATTGGCAAGGAGATATATATTGGTGACCGAGATTGAGCAAGGAAAAGCCTAAGGAAGAAAGTTTTTAAAGCTTGTAAAAGAACAAGGTAAATTACTTACCTTAAGGTGTTTTATTGTTTAAGGGAATGGGATTTAGATATGTGATGAGTTTAGTGTAGAGTTTACATTAGAAAGGGCTATATATGACCTAGGAGAAACAATGATCATGATTGTGAACTTGTGACTAAGGAGCAAATGAGGAAAAATAGATAGTTTAAGAATATCAAGGTGAAGTACAAGAAGCATTTTATTTCAATGGGAGCCTTGTTGTGTGTATTCGCAGGTTAAAGGCAAATATATGTGGAAATTCAGTGGTTAAGATTACTGTCATTTAAGGGCCTAAGTGCCAAGCATTTAAGTTTATGCACTACATGATGATGTGGTGTAGTTTTGGTGTAAATTGTGTGTTAAGGTGTTGTGATGAGAATTTGAGTGATATTGGTTGGTTGATGGAGAAAAACCAAGTGTTAGGATGTACTATATACTAGAGAACCCATGACAAAATTTAAAGGATAACTTAAGTGTTTAAGATGTTCTAAGGGGATTTAATGACTAAGGAAGTACTAGGAAGTTCTAGAGGTTGTCTTGATGAAAAAGGGTGAGATTAAGGTATTTTAATGACTTATAATGGCTTAGACATCACTATGAAGGATTTAGGAATCAAAAGAGTGTATTTGGGTATTTAGGACTTAGGTAAATGTTGATAAAAGAAGCTAGGAAACCTTGGTAAGTTTGATGTGATTGAGTGGGAAACTTTGAGATGATTTAGATAGAAACTAGAGTTTAGAATTTAAGGAAAACCTTGGAAAGTGTAAGAGAGATGCAAGTGGTGTATATGGTGTGGTCAAGTTCATAAGGAGGGAACTTTTGGCTAGTAGAAGTGCTAGGTGAAAGGGATGTTGAAATGTAGGAAAGAAATAAATGCTAAGTGTTAGTAGTTGTTGTAAGAATTGAGTAAAGGATTGGGATGATCTTTGGAGGTTGTTTTAATGAGCTTGGAGGATGATCTAAGGTGGGTTTAAGGGTCTAAATGATGTTAGAACACATTGGAAGGCTTGAGGAAAAGTTTGGTGAAGATTTGACAATGTTTGGGCATGTTCTGGAGGCGTCCGACCCAGGGGTCCGACCCAAGTTTGGGTCGGACGGCCTCTGTTAAACGCCAGGGAAAGGTTCTGGAATGGTCCGACCCAGAGGACTTGGGTCGGACATGGGTCGGACGGGTGTGTTTTTGAGGGCGGTTAAGTTTCTGGAATGGTTCGACCCAGTTGGTTGGGTCGGACATGGGAGGTTTAGAAGACGAAAAATTTCTGGAATGGTCTGACCCAGTTGGTTGGGTCGGACGTGGGTCGGACATGTAGATTTTTCAAACTCGAAAGTTACTGGAAGGGTCCGACCCAGAGGGTGGGTCGGACGGTGGGTAGGACGACCCTTAACACTTAAAAAAAAAAAGAAATTTTGGATTCTAAGGATGATAATTGGTAATAAGGTATACCTATGGTAGAGTGGTAATGATTAGGACCCTAAGAACTTAAGGGATTAAGTTAAGTTAAGTAAGAACCTTAATGTTTAAAATTAAGTTTAAAAGGTTAAGTGGTAAGGACTTAAGAGGATATTCATTGGGAATCTTTAGGGACTAAGTGAGTTAAGTAAGGTGCAAATAACTAATGGCCTAAAAATGAATCAATGTTTTAGGTTTGTGAATTGGAACCCCAGAGAAGGTTAAACAAACGACGATCGACGGTGAACGGTACAATCTTTCTTGTGACCTGCTTGCTAACGAGGTGTCCCTCGGCTTGTGTGTTATCTATTTAATTGCTATGACTAAGACAAGATAAAGCATGCAACCGGTTATATTTGTTCTCGTTTTGTATGTGTTTTCTTTGCACTAACCCACGAGACTTGAGACTGTTACTAACCAAGTTAGTACTTACTGAGTTAAGAATAAGAGTTAAGTTTTGGTGGTTGTTGGTTAATGCCCGTTAAGGCTTAGCTAGCACATGGTGTTAAGATTTCTTCTAACTGGAACTTGAGTGAGGAAACCCGGGACTGACTCCGGTCATGCATGCTAAGGAAAGGGGGACGGTATCTGAATCAGATTCGCCCTCCGCTTAAGGATTTGTCTTCGGACTTGTAGCCTAGGGCCGGTTGCCGGCTCAGCTACGCTGGACTCCCGTCCAGGGTAGGTGGCATTAAGATGGTGCGGTGGGATCACCTAAATCCCAGGTTTGGAATTAAGCTACAACCATTCCCTTCCAGGAACGGTTTGTATACTGAGAATAAGTTGAGGTTAAGATTAAGGTAAGATAAGAAACTGAGGTTAAGGAATTCAGGACTAAGGAGGGGGTTACTAACCCACTTGATAAGGGAACGCTTGTGTCGTTCATTGTTTGTGAACTAAGTATGTTCGTCTGTGGATTGTTATTATTGCACTTCATATTATGCTTGTGTATGTAATCAATTTCCATGCTATCGACAATTAGTCGTCGTAGCCCCGTTAGCTTGGGGGCCATGAGAGGGAGTACCAGCATTCGTGCTGACCCCCTTTGGGGGATGTTTTTACACTTGCAGGTAAGAGGCCCATGAGGACGCACCACGAGAGTAGGAGCGGTTAGTCTTAGGATGGGTTGTTTATTTTGAGTACGGGTTGCGCTTGTGCACCCGTCTGTTTATATTTAAACTGATGTAAGGTTGTGATTATGACTTAGTTACTTGTACTCGGTTGGTTGGTGGCATTTTGGATGGTGATATTTGGATCGATTGTCTATTTTGGATAAGTGTTGTAATTGATAGGGCCGGTATGGTCAACCATAATCTTTCAAGGAAGGGAGTGTAATTTTCTATAACTACACTTTGTTCCATACAAGTGCTTTCCATGACTCCAAGACTATTTATTTATATTCTCTTCATGATATATTTTTCAGGACATACGGCTTCCCTAATATATGCATTTCATGAACCCTTCGAATGTATACAAATTCTTTGTAAATGGATAAATCACAAATCCCACAAATATAAACCAACTTTATATATATATATATATACACAAGTAACATTAATAACGTATAATATATAAAAAAATCAAAATAACATAGAAATATAAATTGTTAAGAATTGTTGTGTTTAACAATGAACCTTCATAGACAAGATTGCTACTTCAAGATCAAATTAGACCGCTCAAATTTGTCTATCTTTAACATAACTCATCATGAATATTTTTAGTCAATTTTAATATAAGCTGAATTATATATATATGAAAAACCCTAAAATATCTTATAATCATAATAATACCCAACCATAAAGATTTTGATATGCAAAACGTGGTGAGTAATATATTTTCAAATTTCAATGAATCTCTCACCACACTATACTCCACTTGTATTTTTACATAAAGATGACAATATAAGACACTATAATAGATATATACATCGTCTAATAGCCAAGATAATTATTATCAAATCATGATGTGAAATCTATTATTGACTTTTGATTATTATAAAAAATCATAAAGGAAAATGGTCTTACCACAATCATTTTTCGGATGTCTCACTTCATTGTTCCTTTTCATATATGAATAATATTTGAGTTATTCTTCATAATCGCTCATATAGCATTGTTATCTGAAAAAGAGATAAGCGCCGATACTATTCATCAAGAATCGCTTATACAAAATCACTTCCCTATTGAACATAGGCCTTCCTAACATAAGCATTTTATGAACCCTTAGAATGTATACAAATTCTTCGTAAATGGATACATCATAAATCCCACAAATATAAATCAACTATATATATAAACAAGTAACATTAATAACGTATAATATATAAAAAATTCAAAATAATATAGAAATATAAATTGTTAAGAATCGTTGTTTTTAACGTTGAACATTCATAGACAAGATTGCTACTTCAAGATCAAATTAGACCCACTCAAATTTGTCTATCTTTATAATCATAATAATATCCAATCATAAAGATCTTGATATATTTTCAAATTTCAATGAATCTCTCACCACACCATACACCACTTGTATTTTTACATAAATATGACAATATAAGACACTTTAATCGCAGCTTCAAAACCATTTATAATATATATACATCATCTAATAGCCAAGATAATTATTATCAAATCATGGTGTGAAATCTAGTATTGACTTTTGATTATTAAAAAACGCAAATCATAAAGGAAAATGGTCTTACCATAAATGTCTCCCTATCAAATTCAATCTCAATCATCACTGAACCAATAAGGTATTGTTATACAAAATCACTTTTAAATATAGACAAACATACGAATAATAATTATCAGGGTATATAGCTCTTGTACTACAAGTACTTTCTTAAACAATTCTTGGTGCTATATCTTCATGATTCTTCTAGAATCATTATACAATGTAAACGTCGTACTGAAAAAATTGATCAAATAAGTTCACCAAGTGTTACATCATCTTTAGATCAGAATTCTGGCTCAATATTTTTCTTCTTAATATATTATCCTAATTTTATGGCATAATGTCAATATCATATCATATTAAAGTTTAAAAATTAAGGCGCAATGCCCAACAAACCATATTATAATTAAATTTGTTAAGGTGTGATGCATTTTATGTCATATTATAATCGAAATACAATGAATAAACAAAATTATGAAACTAGGAATTATACACTTTGAACAAAAGTAATTTCAATAATATATACATTTTATAAATATTCAAATAAATCATGACGTGATGTCTCATAATTTATGATATACCTAAAATTTAAAGCAATGTATTTGTATGATATCTTTTTTTTGCGCCATATTAATTTCAAATAACATTTTACAACAATTTTCTTTTCTATGTATTTTTATGAACTACATTTATATGTCATCATACGAACTTTGAACTTTCAATATTTTGAATAATAAAGTTAAAAGCAAGATAACCAGGAGCTATTCTCAACTTATGAAAACATGTTACAGGTTCAACACCCCATCGTATAGTTGTACTAGGATTATACTCTTAAAAAATTGAATAATAAAAATCAAAGAAAAAAATGAGCGATACGCAAGTTTATGCCTTGCTCTGTCTTAAATGTGACAGAGACGGGTCGTTTGGTTCTTGGAATGTTAATTCCTGGAATAGCATTCCTGGAATAGAATTCCGAGAATAGAATATGACATCGTTTGGTTGTTATGATAGAAATACCTGGAATTTGATGGTTTCTTTGTTTGGTTGCCAGAATAATGATAGGAATAGACTTGGAATAAGTATCAAGTTCCTAATAAATCATTGACATTTAACACGTTATTATTAGTTGTATGTTCAACTTTTAATTATATAAGAACCCAAAAAATAAGTCAATAAATTATTTTTAAAATTTCTATTTAAATTTTCTGGATAATATTAAATTGATATTATGAATATAAATTTGTAATTATTGAGCATGTAGAATGTAAAAGGAAACATTAAACATATTATATATTAGCATGTAATATGTAAGTGATTAATATAAACTAGTTCGTTTACGAAGTGAACTGGATCTCAAAAGGTCATAAAAAATATTACTAAGTATTTAAATGTAGTAAAACATTCTACACAAAAAATAATAAAAATAACAATGTAAACTTTCACAACTAGATCAAACAAATAAATAAATAGCAAATTTATTCAAAACAAAAAGATAAAGTGTCACATAGAAATGATTTTGAGAGCGAAGCAAAATTTGAAGAATAACAAGTTTGAGAAAAAAGTATAGGATAAAAATAGAAGATAAATAATTAGTTGCATTTATATTGGTGGAAATTATGAAAATATCTGTATTTATAATTATTTATCACGTCTGAAGTGACGGAAGGAGCCTGCAACTCATTTGGAATTGCAATTCCTAGCTAAAATTCAGGTCGTTTGGTTCTTGGAATGTTAATTCATGGAATAGCATTCCTGGAATAGAATCCCGAGAATAGAATATGACATCGTTTGGTTATTATGATAGAAATACCTGGAATTTGATGGTTTCTTTGTTTGGTTGCCAGAATAATGATAGGAATAGACTTGGAATAAGTATCAAGTTACTAATAAATCATTGACATTTAACACGTTATTATTAGTTGTATGTTCAACTTTTAATTATATAAATTAAATTGAGAATTTGTAAAAATATATTTGATAAATAATAATTGATAAATTTTACTTGTCATAATTATAAGAACCCACAAAATAAGTCAATAAATTATTTTTAAAATTTCTCTTAATTTCTATTTAAATTTTCTGGATAACATTAAATTGATATTATGAATATAAACTTGTAATTATTGAGCATGTAGAATGTAAAAGGAAACATTAAACATATTATATATTAGCATGTAATATGTATGTGATTAATATAAACTAGTTCGTTTACGAAGTGAACTGGATCTCAAAAGGTCATAAAAAATATTACTAAGTATTCAAATGTAGTAAAACATTCTACACAAAAAATAACAAAAATAACAATGTAAACTTTCATAACTAGATCAAACCAAATAAAAAATTTAGGCATCATGCCAGTTATTAATTTTACATAAGGCATCGTGCCAGTTATTAATTTCACGTGAGACATCATGCCAAATATTCAATATCACGTGAGACATCACGCCAGAATTTGTTTATTATTAATTATTTCATTCATTTCGTAGTGTTTAATTTATTCAGTTTCTTTAATATTTATTTATTCATTCATTTATTTATTTCATTGTTTATTTATTTCGCTGTTTATTTTATTATGTATCGTGTGAGGCATTGTGCCTGTAATTAAAATCACACGAGGCATTGTGCCAGATATAGATATCACGTGAGGCATCGTGCCAGATTTATTTATCACGTGAGGCATCGTGCCAGATTTACTTATCACGTGAGGCATCGTGCCAGATTTATTTATCACGTGAGGCATCGTGCCTGATCTTATTGTTATTTAATATTTCCATTTATTATACATTATTTATTTATTTTGTTTTGATATATGGTTCAAATTTTATTTGTTTATTATTATTTATAATGCTTATATCACTACATACGGCATTGCGCCTGTTAAATTTTAATTTGTAAATCATTAAGGCATTATGCCGGAAAGCTTTTGATGCTATATAAAAGCGATGTTCTGAAAACGATACATGTATAATCGTTTCTATATAGTTTATTTATGACAAAAGTGTTTAAGAATGGTCAACATTACCAAAATGTAAAGGGCATTGTGCCTGAAAGTTTAATTTTGATATGATATAAAAGGTATCACACCTGAAAACTTTAATTTTGATATAATATGATATTGGCATTGCGCCAGAAATCATTATAATATATGAAAAAGAAATGATATTGAGTAGATCACTCGTCGAAAAGATGGTATAACACCTGGTTAATTCATATGCAGCCGTATTTATATATTTATTTTTGTACGAGGTGAGCATTGTATTATGCTTTATGAAGAATCATGATGGTATAGCACCAGTGAAAATTTATGATAGATAGTTGTTCAAAAAAAAAATCTAATTAAGCGACATCGTATAATAATTGTATGTTCATATGTCAAGTTTTGACCTCTATGATGGTTACATCGCTATATAGGGCATTGTGCCTGTTAAGTTTGATTTTGGTATTATTTATAGAAAAAAAGGCACCGTGCCGGAAAGTTTTCAGTTCTGATATTAAAATGATGTCATAAAAACGATACCTATAGGATCGTTCCTAATATTTGTTTATTTTATTTATATGACAGATTGTAATAATAATTACCATTGAAGAATTTCATTGATGGATGGTGAAGATGTATGTCTTATTGATAGTGCTGCAACGCACACAATTCTTAAGAGTAAGAAATATTTTTCTTATTTACTAAATTATGCGCCAAAGGTTACTACCATATCAGGTAGTACGAGTATTGTTGAAGGGTCTGGAAAAGCAACCATTACTCTACCTAAGGGAACAA
Source organism: Limonium bicolor (assembly GCA_023374045.1). NCBI lineage: Eukaryota > Viridiplantae > Streptophyta > Magnoliopsida > Caryophyllales > Plumbaginaceae > Limonium > Limonium bicolor. The sequence goes on from CM041776.1 coordinate 283,665,116, forward strand.
AAATATGCATTGAAAATGCATTATTTTCCAGCACGTCTCAAAGAAACCTGTTGAGTTTCATTGATATACGCCGGAATGGGTATCACATTGAGACGGGGAATGATGGAAATATTGAATATATTGGCATCACAAAAGTGATAGCTGGAAAGAGACAAATGTTGGAAAAGCTAGTTGCTATTTCCTCTGGGTTGTACCCTGCGTATATTAATACAACAGAAATACATGTTGTTGAAAAACTGAAATATTTTGATGATTTCAAAACTTGGCATGACCGGTTAGGCCATCCCGGTTCCATCATGATGCGAAGAATTATGGAAAATTCATGTGGTCATATGTTGAAAAACAAAAAGTTTCTTCAACTAAATAGTTTTCCGTGTATTGCTTGTTCTCAAGGAAAACTAATTATAAGGCCATCACCAGTTAAACTCGAGATAAAGCCGATTGCTTTTCTCGAAAGGATTCAGGGTGATATATGTGGACCTATCCATCCACCATGTGGACCATTTAGATATTTTCTGGTTTTGATAGATGCATCAACCAGATGGTCACATGTTAGCTTATTATCAACCCGTAATATGGCATTTGCAAGATTATTGGCTCAGTTGATTCGATTGCGAGCAAATTTTCCTGATAATCAAATCAAATCCATACGCATGGATAATGCTGGTGAATTTACCTCCAAGGCCTTCAATGACTATTGCATGTCCATTGGAATAACCATTGAACATCCAGTAGCTCATGTGCATACCCAAAATGGTTTGGCAGAATCTTTGATCAAACGTCTGCAGTTAATTGCAAGACCGTTACTAATGAGATCAAAACTCCCAGTATCTGCGTGGGGACATGCTATATTACATGCAGCTACCTTGATTCGCATCAGGCCAACAAGCTTTAATAAGTTGTCACCATTACAAATGGTTACGGGTCAAGAACCCAATATCTCTCACCTGAGGATTTTCGGTTGTGCGGTATATGTTCCTATACCTCCACCGCAAAGAACCAAAATGGGACCTCAAAGAAGAATGGGAATATATGTTGGGCTTGAATCTGCCTCAATTATTAGATATCTCGAGCCAACAACTGGGGACTTGTTTACAGCTCGATTTGCTGACTGTCATTTTGATGAGTCACATTTCCCATCATTAGGGGGAGAAAATAAGCAATTGGTAAAGGAGATTACATGGAACGAACCATCATTACTACATTACGATCCTCGCACTAAGCAATGTGAACAAGATGTTCAACATATTATTAATCTCCAAAAGCTGGCAAACCAATTGCCTGATGCATTTACTGACCTAAATCAGGTGACACAGTCGTATGTGCCAGCTAAAAATGCTCCCGCTAAAATTGATGTCCATGGAGGACAGGTTGCAAATGAGTCTAACACACGTATAAAACGTGGTAGACCAGTCGGTTCCAAAGATAAAAACCCTCGAAAACGAAAGGGATGCATTAAAGATGGTCTAAGTGAAAAGGGTGAGACTCTTGAAGAGTCCGTAGACATGACAGTTGCAGAAATGCAGAAAAATCAGGTACCTGAAACAAATATTGATAATGAAGAGATCTCTATCAACTATGTCATGACTGGAATTCGATGGAACCGACATGAAATTGACGTCGATGAAACTTTTGCATATAATGTAGCGCTACAAGTTATGAATAATGAAGAGGATCATGAACCAAAGTCTGTTGAAGAATGCAGACAAAGAAATGATTGGCCAAAATGGAAAGATGCTATTGAAGCAGAATTAAACTCACTTCGAAAACGTGAGGTTTTTGGACCAGTGGTCCACACACCCAGTAAGATAAAACCAGTTGGTTATAAATGGGTGTTTGTGCGAAAAAGAAACGAGCAAAATGAAATTGTGAGATACAAAGCTCGTCTAGTGGCACAAGGTTTTAGTCAAAGACCTGGTATTGACTATGAAGAAACTTATTCCCCAGTTATGGATGCCACAAGTTTTAGATACTTGATTAGTTTGGCAGTCCAAGAAAATCTTGAGTTTCGTTTAATGGATGTGGTTACAGCCTATCTATATGGATCGCTTGATAGCGACATTTATATGAGGCTACCAGAGGGATTTAAATTGCCCGAAGCATTTAAATCAAGCTCTAGAGAAAAGTTCTCTATTAAATTGAATAAATCCCTCTATGGACTAAAGCAGTCGGGCCGTATGTGGTATAATCGCCTTAGCGACTTCTTGCTTAAGAAAGGCTATAAGAATGACTCGATTTGTCCCTGTATATTCATAAGGAAAAGTGGATCTGGGATTGTCATAATTGCAGTCTATGTTGATGACCTCAACATAATTGGAACATCTGCAGAACTTCAACAAGCTGTTGAATGTTTAAAGTCAGAATTTGAAATGAAAGATCTTGGTAAGACAAAGTTCTGCTTAGGACTGCAACTCGAGCATTCACCAAGTGGGGTATTCCTACACCAGACTCAATATATTACAAAGGTGTTGAAAGATTTTATATGGATCATGCTCATCCGTTGAGCTCCCCAATGGTTGTTAGGTCCCTAGATGTAAACAAGGACCCATTTAGACCCCGGGAAAGTGACGAAAAGTTACTTGGTCCTGAAGTCCCATATCTAAGTGCCATTGGAGCATTAATGTACTTGGCGAGTCATACTCGACCTGATATAGCATTCTCAGTAAATCTATTAGCAAGATATAGTGCTGCTCCAACCAAAAGACATTGGAATGGTGTTAAACATGTACTTCGTTATCTTCGAGGTACAATGGATATGGGGTTATTCTTTCCAAAGACACCTAAGTCTGGTCTAGTAGGTTACGCTGATGCTGGCTACCTATCTGATCCCCACAAGGCAAGGTCACAAACAGGTTATGTATTTACTCATGGAGGTACGGCCATATCATGGAAGTCTATAAAGCAAACGAGTGTCGCCACCTCCTCTAATCATGCAGAAATTCTAGCAATGCACGAAGCCAGCCGAGAATGTGTTTGGTTGAGGTCCATGATCCAGCATGTACAAGAGACGTGTGGCCTATCTTTTGATCAGAAAATTCCCACGACATTATATGAAGACAATGCTGCCTGTATAGCCCAGATGAGAGACGGGTACATCAAAGGAGATAGAACGAAGCACATATCTCCCAAGTTTTTCTACACCCATGAGCTTCAGAAGAATGGAGAAATTGATATACAACAAATCCGTTCAAGCGAGAATTTGGCAGATATATTCACCAAGTCACTTCCAACTTCAACTTTCGAAAAGTTAATCCGCAAGATTGGGCTATGTAGACTCAGAGACTTGAAGTGACGTTTAGTTCAGGGGGAGAACTTATGATTGCACTCTTTTTTCCTTAGTCTTGGTTTTTATCCCACTGGGTTTTTCCAAGCAAGGTTTTTAACGAGGCAATCAATATCGGACATTCAAGGGGGAGTGTTATATATTATATATATTTAGTGAATGTCCATATTGCCCTTTTCGGGTTATCCCATACTCTCTATAAATAGAGACCATTGTACTCAGTTGTAAAGTGAATCAAAACCTATATTACTGCTCTTTCTTTCTCTGTTCTCTCATTTCTAACATATCAGACCTTTTGTAGAGAAATTCCCATCTGCACTCCATTTCCACATCACCTGATCTTCTTCTCTCCTTTTTCTAAATGTGTGAGATCTTGTTATGGAGTATTTATCCGGCAAATCGAGTTTAGATGATCCTAATATAACTTTGAGCATTATCATAATGATGATACCGTGGGAAAACAAGTGGGTGCCGTGATGATATTACCATTTTTTTCGGGTTTATAAAAATGAGTTTATTTGATAAGTTTATTTTTTTTCACTTCATATGTCATATGTATCAATTGTCATATAAAACTTTATTTTATTTTTGTATATTTTCTCTGTTACATACTTTTTCTCTTTATATTTTCTAATTTTAGCTAACAACTAACATTATCTATTAGCTCGCAGCTTAATAAAAGAATGAGACCATATTAAAGGTTAAGAGTGCATTTTTTGATAAGTGGGGCGGGTTTTGAACCTAGGACATGAAGTAAAGGTTAAGAGTGCTAATAATATATTATAAATGAGAAGAAGATAGACAGTAGAAAAGTATAATAAGAAAAAAAAACTGATTTTGTTATTTCAGTATAAGGATACAAGACAACTATTTGCATAGACTTTGATACATAAAAATACCCTAATGACTTAAGTAAATAATATGTAAGTTATTAAATAAAATATAAAGTCCTACAAAAATATATCGATCAACATATTAGTGATTTTTCTTTTCCTAAATAGTGTAGCTTTTGTGAAATTGTGTAACACCCCTACCGCTAATCCCATCATTATCTCACGATTACTTACCTTCGCAGCGGATATTATATACACAACGGTGGGTGTACATTGCCGTTAGTCACCCACGTGACTAACAAGGCCAATTACAAATACAACATACTATCGGTCTGATTAACTTGAATATATCGAGCACTCCATACAAGCACATACATCCTGTTCCTTAACCAAATCAACCCAAATACAATCATTACTTCAATTCTATACCGAGTCTACTACAACCTTCAAACTGCCGATGAACTTCGGACTCACAATTCAACCATTACAATTACAAAATCAGTACAAAGGTTCTTAAATAACTACCCATGCTTAAGTAGCAACCCCGTCCTACTCTCGAACGGTATTCGACTCCAAAGTACCTGTAAATAAAAAAAAAACAGCGCCCCAAGGGGCTCAGCAAAAGCTGCATATGAAATTCACTTACCCCGCGTGCTAACGGGGGTACGCCGACTACTTTGTCGAGAGCATGGGATTCGTTTTGATACAATCAACATGCAAGATAGTAATACATTATATATGTACACTAGCACAAGCATTCAACATTCAAACATGGAATACAATTCCTAACTAACACTTCAAGGTTGTTAGTTCATATCAACTTACTCTTAGGCCTTGAGGGTTTCTACCTCACTAATGCCTTAGTCAATTATTCATTGTCTTACCCATTCTCTTGGGTTACTCTTACTCAAGCTCTCTTAGGTTCATAGATACTACAAGTCTCCATCTCGATTCTCCTTACTCAATTCTCTACTCTCGACGCTCAATTCACAATTCTCAATTTCAACACTAAATTCTCAATTTCAACACTAAATTCTCAATTTCAACACTAAATTCTCAATTTCATACTTAATTCTCGATTCTTGATTACATACTTACTGGATATCTTTTAAGTCATTACCCATGACCTCCGGGTAGAGTCATACACAAGACTCACCACCGGGCTTACAAATACTAGTCTTACTCCCCCAGTTTCGACCCTACTCTGGGTCTAGCAAAGTGGGAAGGCTCGACCATCAACCGGAACTATACACTTAGCTCCTCAAATACTCAACGTCTGTATATCTACCGGACTACTCAATTTCCCAAATACTCCTTTCTCGGAGTTACATTTTAATCATAAAGATCAGCCTATAAGTATCTCTCTCGATATCCTCTAATAGCTTCAGGAATTATTTCAATTTCTAGTATTCTCAGATTTAAGGGTTTCCCCAATGTTTCGAATACTTTTATGTTCGGGACATTTTCTCAAATTAGATCGGATCCTCATATTGTGGATCGACTATCTCTAAAGGAGTGGATGGTCCTTTATATGTACGTTACTTTTCTCTTGAGTTCTTTTCTTAGAACTATCATCATCCTCTAAGTAGAGGTTTACTATATCTTTCCACTCTTGTTTGTGTTCGTGGATTATTTCAATTCGGTCCTCCCACCGTTGTCAGGAGTTTACTACTCCCGTACAACTCTCTCACGTTCTAGTGAGTTCATAGGTTGCATTATCGTTTCTTGGTTCGATAGTTTTCGTGTGTTTCTACGTTATCGTTATTTTGAGAAACGACTCTTTCTACGAGTCACTAACCACACAACACTCATTTACGAGTCGGTCCATATCACTGGGTTAGACCACACAATCTTTCCAGGGTGGTTAGTACACACATCATGCATCAAGATATACAAACAAGCAATAGAACATTTTTCATGCTTTTATCTTGATTAAGCCGGCAAACAAGCACACAAGTCAGTGTAGCACGATTATCATACTTGGCATGAGAAAATTATACCTTACACCATGGGTTAACTTTACCGTGTCCTTACATTCCTCGGGTCTTACTCTCGAATCACTGATCACATATCAAGTGGTTCTATTATTACGGTATGTAACTACTTTTAACCCCGTACTTACCCTGTTATCCCGTTAATCTTAGGTTCTTAGGGCATACTCTTCTTATCATAATTACTCCACCAATGGCTTACTACTAATGCCACTTTTTTTTCTTTTTTTTGACCCGACCGACCTTCCCAAGGTCGGTCCTAAGGTCGGTCGAAGTCAGAAGACTTTGGTTTTGCAATTTTCAACGCCGACCGACCTTCCCAAGGTCGGTCCTAAGGTCGGTCGAAGTCAGAAGACTAAGGATTTGAAGAATTCAGCGCGACCGACCCTACCAAGGTCGGTCTACCCCAGTACCCTTTTCCCAAGGTGTTTACTACTCGTTTTGAACTCTAAACTCACCTTAATCTTTCCCTAATCATTCCACATGTTTCCAAACATGTTTTAGCACCTTAAACATGCTCTAAACCTCCTTAAATCATCACTCAAACTTATCACTCAACTCTTGCTCAATCCTACAACTTAAATTCTCATTTTCTGCACTTATGCACTCTAATGCATTTTCATACCCTCTCTCGACAGCTTACCTCTTGTTCTCACCCATTTTGATCATACCACATTCATTCCTAGTCATTGGAATCTCATTACTCAAGTTCAAACCTTATTCTCAAAGTCTTGCCCACTAGTTCTCTTCTAGGAATTCCAAACACTACAACATTGTTTGCTACAAATTTTTGCACCAAAACCTCATCCTTAAATAAGCATTCCTATGGTGATTAACTAACCCAAACCAATCTCCATCAACACTTAGTTTCTCTAGGTCATTCTTACTCTTACAATCACCTAAAACTCCTTCGGTTTCTACCAAAATTTTGCCATAACTCATCTACAATTCTTACATGCCCAAATGCACAATTTTCGCCTAAATCATCTCAAAACTAACCACACCCATAAAGGGTCCTACCAGCACACAATATCCATTCAAAATCCATCCACAATTCTCCAACACAACATAATGTATGGCTCTTAGGCCCTTAAATCACAATTCAATCACAATTCTCTCCTTTAACTACTAAACACACTCCTAGTACTATTATTTTGGGTTCATTCTTTTCAATACCCATCCCAATATTCTAATACATATAGAACACACATTGAGGTAGGTTTCTTACCTTGCATTCTCAAATTCTCTTTTCAATTCTCTTCTTCACTCCTCTTGTGCAAAATCGGTCAAGGGGCATTGCCATTGCCCAAACTATAGACCAACACCCAAATAGGGATTAAGCACTTAAGCAATGCACTTAGGCTTATTAATTAAGTTAGAATACAAAGAAGGGTGCTTGAAGCACAAGGATGGAAATTACCTTTGGAACCCTAAAATGGGGTTTTGGTCAAGAATCAAAGGAGGGGCTCCAACCCACCATTGGAGACTTGGAGAATAGCTCAAACAAGAAAAGAAACAAGGTATTACAAGGGTGAAAATCGGCCAAGGCATGGATGAAGAAAAATGAGTTTCCTTTGGAACTTTTTACCTTAAATGAAAGGGAAGACTCCAAGCTTCAAGAATATATGGTTTTCTCTTCAAATGGCCAAAACCCTTGGAGATGAACTTCATCATTTTGAAATTATAAAAAGAGGGAATGATATCCCTTGGCGAGGGGAGTTCAAATATGTAATTTATTTTTTATTTGGAGCTTTAATGAAGCTTGTACAAGGAGGAGAATGGAGGGAATCCATGAGAGCTCTTGGAGAAGCTCAAAATCGCCACTTGCAGAACAAGGAAGAAGGAGAGGTCTGAAATGGGAGGGAAATACGTGAGTGAGAGAATAGGAATGGGAGAGAAAGAGTGTTAAAGTGGTTTTGTACTTTTCTTTATACTTTTTACGTTTCTCTTTCTTTTTGTCCTCTAACTAGTATTATTATTAGAGAGTGACGAGTGCTGATGACTCTAGTAAACCGGCCCCCCTTATATTAATTAGACTGGGGCGGTTTCGTCTTTTTACAAGAAACGCTTGTTTATTTACCCGGTTTTAGCACTATTCACTAACCGGGCCCGTTTTCTGGATTTTTCTCGTTTCTTTGATTTTAATGGCTCTTAAGCTTCCATTAATGTTTAATTATAGTTATATAGTCAACCATAATTTTTACGGGTCTGTTTGACCACTTAAATTCATGTTTTCGGGTTTTCTCGAAAAACGTGCTTTAAGACTCCGTTAGCGTTTTAATCCATTATTTGGATCCGTTTTCTTCGGGAATTGTTCCCGTACATTAATTAGGCATGAATAAGCCTTAGGAATCCATCTAATACTCTAACCGAGGTCACATACCTCCTATGGTTGTAACACTCGTTTTTACAATTTACGCTTTTTAAGCGTTTCCTCTTTTCTTTTGGCTTTATTTTCTTCTCCAATATTCCTTAGGCACTATTAGGCCCTCAAATACCATATTAGAAAAATTTGATCACCATAATTAAGTTCGGGGTATTTCAATTTTTGTAAATTAACTTTTAATATTAAAATTAGAAGCTCTATAAGAAACATAAAATATATGAAGTTAGGCCAAAAATAAAAAGGGACCAATTTCTATTAAACTTATCATAAAATATAAAAAAATCAACTCAACCTAACAAATCATAAGTTAGTGTGGATTTTGCTATAAAATTTTCTCTTCTTATGCTAGGAGCACACACTAGTAGAAAAAATGTTTTTAACCACAGTTATTTTGCCTATATACCACGGTTAGGAACCGTGGTTTATGCTCGCGTCGTATATTTACAAATAGCGATAAACGACGGTTCATAACCTCAATTTAGTTGTCTATTAGAGCTAAGATCACGATTCTCCAACTCTTGGACTAATCAATTATTATCTAATTAATCACACCCTGTAATTCTAATAAGGTTAGAGTCATTAAATAGCATTAAGTTTAAGCTCTTAACAATATCCCAAACATTTCACTTCCCTAAATCTAGAGCAATGCAAGTCAGGGTTTATCCCCAAATTCCCAATTTCTAGCTCAAACTCTAATTTCACTAGAAATTACAATAAATGTCATGAGTGATCAATCCAAGACATTAATGAAGCTTTAATGGAGATAAACCAACTATAATAAATGAGGTAAGTTTAAAAGCTACATTGGAGCATTTAAGGTTCAATCCCATCCTAGAGCACAAATGAGAACTGCTTAAACATGGAGAAGAGAAGAGTAAATAGAGAGTAAGAATAAGCCATTGGAGGTGGTGGGAAGCTAGGGGAAAGACGAGCCTTTTCTTCTTCTTCTGCTCCCTAAAATCGCCCATCACCCTTTTCTATTAGTCGTGGAAGTGTAGAATGAAGAATGAGTAAGTGTGTCAAAGGATTCTAGTTTTTAAAACTCAATTTTGGGCAAATTTCTGTTTCGACCGCCCCATAGGGGTGGTCGTCACCAGAAGAAAGGGCACGTGAATGAACTTAACCTGACTGCCCAGGGGCGGTCGTCTGGGCGGTCTGGACCAGAGGCAACACTTCAGCTTTGACCGACCCACATGGGCGGTCCTCTGGGTAGGTCTTCACTAGAAACAATCTTGTTGCACCGAAATCATCCCCATTAGACCCATTGCTCTTGGCATACTCCTCATGGAGATAAAGCTTGACCACAATGTCTTGAGAGTCTCCAAAATCATGCTCAAGTGAGATTTTACCTATATTGTAACCAAAATTGTATGAGTTCACCTATACTAACGAAATGCTCGATAAAGTGGTGAAATACGTCAATAGCTGCATGAAATGAAGGTGAATAAAGACCCTATAATTACATTATTTCACCACTTATCAACTCCCCCACACTTTTCTATTTGCTTGTCCTCAAGCAAAACTAGGAACCACATGAAGGAGGAATATTTAAAGCAAGCAAGTGGTCAAATGAATTCTTGGATAGCTGTGAGCAAAAAGGGTGGAAGATTCATGAGGAGTGCAAACCAACCTAATCATGGTGACATGGGTGTGCTTAAGGGCAAATAAAAAGATAGACTTTCGGGGTATGATCTAAAGTGCTTCAATGTTCTTAAAGATTATGGAACTTGGAGAAATTTTACCATGGCCAACTTCTCTCAAGAATGAGTATTTGATTTACTTTTGCAACAAGCGATGACGAGACGATATCTAGGCGTTTTTCCTTTGCATTTAAGAACACTTAACTCTCATTTGTGTTGGTTACCAATGGTATCTCTCAATATCCTTTTTCTAGAATTTTTTCACAAGGAAGCACTCCTTGACAATCCCTATATGAGAAGACAGATTGGACCCCTAAGCAATAAAATTCACCAAAGGTAAGGTCATACGGTTGCACCGCATTTAAATGCTCTTTAATAGGGAATTTTTTTATGGAGAGATTCAAGATTTCATAGGAAAACTTGCTTCCTATAAATGTAACTCCTAAGTGGAAGCGATAGATAAGCATACGAAATTGAGTAGTGCACAAAAGGAAAAAGGTCACTTCCCCCACACTTGAATGGGACAATGTCCTCATTGTTCAATAATAAAATCGGGGAAAAATAACCAAAAGACTTTTTCGAAGCACGGAACTTATAGCTGTTAAAAGTATAATGCATTGTGTAAAAGTTAAATGGTTAAAGAACTAGTGCTCCCCTTATAAGGTTTGAGTTGTTGGCGGGGTTCCCCCACACTTGCAAGTGTCCGGGGTCGTTGAAGTGCTAACTTCGACAGCGAGAGTCGAAGATCCTAGGAAGAATCCGCAAGAGTTGTTTTTGAATTGTTCCTAGCTCATCCTTAGGATGTATTTGTTCCCAATTTGTATATACCTTCAATGCACAACCAAAAGAAACTACGACGCAAAAGTGATTCCAAAAAATACGCGAAAGCCCATAGTCAGATCCCAAAAGTGTACTCATTAATGAGTCCAATATCAAAGTTACACAATAGAAATAGAAAGCTGAAATAGAGTACTTGAAAATGAAAATAAAGGAAGTTTAAATGACAAAACATAAACATTATCCAGAAGGAAACATAAGTTTCAGAAGATAGAACTCCAAAACCCTACATCATGAAGAAGCTAATGGGACGGTGGACCACCATGCTCGGCCTGCTCGCACAGATACTAAAGCTGGGCCTCCACTTGGCGCTGATACTCCTCAACCTGGCGCTGATACTCCTCAACCTGGCGCTGATAGGAGTTAAATTCTTTGTGTGAGACTGTGACAGGTGGTGGCGTAGGTAGTGCGGAGAATGAAGCAGCTACAGTGGACTGGGTACACTGGGAAAGGGGGCTCGAGGAGGACTCCGCGCTCTGAGCTGGCTGAACCTTCTCCCAATCATTTGTTGTGCGTCTGAAACCCATCCGTTGGGGTGCATTTGGGCCGATGGAGGTCATGGGAGGACTAGGTAGCTCGCCCTCTGTGTCAACCCCCACTTTAATGAATTGAGAATGGAGGAAATAAGGGTAACCCAGATGCTGAGTTGCCTTCGATCAAGTGGTGCAAATGGTTGAACATTAAACAGCAGAGAGAGAACAAAAATTGGGATCCGGGACGATGATATTGTTCATCAGGAAGTAGTCCATGGCATTTAAATCCTTACTGTTCTGTGGCAGGATGTTGTGGCGAATCAAAGTGAAGGTTGTAATGACCCCAAAACCACCGTGGTTAAGAGACCGTTACACGCTGCACGCTTATTACCTAAGACACGCAAGGCTACACTAGCGAATCCCAAAACTGAACAAAGTACTCTTATATTATACAAATAGCAGTTACAAGCTCGTACACGGATTACAACGGGGAAGCCAACTCGAATACATAATAGAAGTCAATTATAAAGGGCCCCCAAAGCCTAACAAACTGAGCACCAAAATCCAAAAGCAAAGGCCAAATCTCAAACAGAAGCTAAAACCTGCAAATCAGACAGAAATAGGGGTGAGCCAAACTATAGCTTAGCAGGTGATAACCTTCATCAGTTGAGCATGCTCAAAACAGATATTGAACATACTTATATATACGTACAAAAGCTCAGCGAAATCAGAAACAGTGGCCGTAGAGGAAGAAGGAAGAAACAGAAGCTTGGCCAGAAGCTTAACAAAATCAGAAGTTTAACGAAGATGGAAAGCACACAGCAGTCAACCTAAACCAAACACTAAGAGAAAACAGCCGGAATAGAGCACTTTACAAAACAGAAACGTTCAAAAGACAGAAAGCACACAGCAGTCTGTCAGAAACCAAAACAGGGAGAGAGCAGATGAAACAGAGTACTTCACAAATCAAAGGTTTTCAGAAGACATAAAGTACACAGCAGTCTGTCAAATACAGAAGCAGAAAGAATAGACAGAAGCAGAACAGAATATGAACAAAGGTGGGACACTAGTACTCAATGCATACAAACAGAACGGGAAAAATACCCGTAAACAGAACGGGAAGAACCCGTGAACCGAACAAAGGCGACACCTGTGAACAGAATGAGGGAGAAACCCGTGAGATAACAGAAGGACGTCCTACGCAGCATGCTACAGGATAGCTAGACCCAGTCATCCACGGCTCAGAGACAAAGAAGGCTAGGTCCCAAAACAGAGGCTCATCAAATCAGAACAGAAGGTGTTGCATAGCATTAACACTAGAGCACAAGGTCTTAAACACAACCAAATCAGAACTTAATAGCTGAAACAGAAGTCCTTATTCAAGACTTGCAAAATACGGAGGATCAAAATGGATTCAGAAGTCGTAACACACTTTTAGAGCAAAACAAAGTTCAAAAGCATATCCAAGGCTTTCAAATCAAAACATTCATAATCCATATGCTAAAACATGTCAAAACAGATAGAAGACACTGAGAGGAATCCAACGCCGCAAACGGCGATCAAAATGGAGCTCAAATAAAGAAGTTACGCAAAAACAGAGGGCTGTCCGGCCACATGTCCGGACTTACAAGTCCAAACGCAAGCCAAACTGTGAAACCCAACTCGTCCGGACACAAGTTTGGTTTGAAAACTGAGAAACATCCGGACATCTGTCCGGACTTACAAGTCCGGACAAAGTCCAAGTAAAAGTTACGAGGGTGTCCGGACTTGTGTCCGGGCTTGCAAGTTCGCACACAATTCAAACTGCAAACCCAGAGACTGTCCTCGCATCCCGTCCGGACGGATGACCGGACACAGCAAAAATAAGCGACATAAGACACGTCTGAAGCACCTGTCCGGACACGACGAAAAACCCAGAAAACATTGTCGAATCAGAAGAACATTATAGAGCCAAATTCACCACTATTAAAGCTTCAATTTCCATAAGAAAATACACAAAACAAAGCACATTCCCACGGGGTTTTAACGCATTAAAAATGTGAACCAGAGACACACAAAAATCACCATAAATCAGAGAGTCCAATCAAACATATACGGAGACATAATCGAAATCCCCCTGGGTGAACATACACATCTGAATCCATCTACCACCTACCTCACATCCAAAGCCAAGCAATCTCTGCGGACTCTACACATCGCTCTACCCGAATCACCACTCGAATCATGAACGCTCAGACTGAATAGTCGGATTCCAAAATCAAATCAGAAGAGGAAAGGAGGAAACTCAACGAAGAACAAAACCGAAATGTATAACGCAAACCTGGGGAACAATCGACTGACTAACGGAATCCACAATGAACAATCTAGCATCTGGACCTTGGGAGAGAATTGGAGACGAGAGGAAGAAAACAAAGGGAGGGAGTTGAAAGAGAAGTAGAGCGGAAGTTATCTCGTGGATAACAGAGAGGGAGAAAGAGCGAGAATAAAATTAGGGAAGAAGAGATGAATGATCGTGAATAGAAATTTGAGAAATGAGAGTTAGGAAATAATAAAAGGCAATTTATTTTCCTAACTTATTAGTTAATAACAAAATAAAAAGATTATGCTAACCCCTCATTCCTCAAAGCAAACATAATAATAATAATAACCGGAAAAAACACAACTTATTAGGACAAGTTAGAGATATCATAAAACTCCATTTGCGAATCTGAAATAATATAAAAAAAAATCTGGGGCATAACAAAGGTGACTCGCTGACCAGCATCCTGAAGCATATTAGGGGTCATGGTGGCCCAGGACTCGGTTCCCGATTGGTTCTTCTTCCACCTTGTGGTCGGATAATCATCCAGACATGATCGGTGGTTGCTCTTGAGGCCTCTATCGGGGATGTATGCGGTGTACTCGTAGTCTTCCAAGAACTCGATGAAGGTTTCTTGGGTGATTTCGATTAGTAGGCCCCCGACATATGAGACGATGATCTTTATGCCCCTCTCGCCCGTCACATTCGCATAAAACTGTCAGATGAGCTCGGGGTAGAACTCACCACCCAACGTCAACATGCGTCCCCAGCCCAAAGAGTCGAAGATCGGCCAAAGGTGGAGGTCTTGAATGATGGACTTGTCGACTCTGCGCTCCTGAACAATTTCTCTCCGGGGCGCATGGTGGAACCACTATTTTTCCTCTTCATTGATAAAGAGGTCGTCGATTAGCCTAGTTCCGAGGGGGAGAGTTGCGAGGGCGCGGCGGAAGGAGGCTGCAGCTTTCCCTTTGTTGATGCGAGATCAAGGAGCCATTTTTTGAAACAAAAACAAGAAAAATGGACACAAGAAAATGGAAAAAAACACAAAATAACAAGGGAAAGTTAAAGAGAGATAATGAAAGAAAAATTCAAAGGATGGTTCTACAAATATTCATAAAGCTCAGGTGATAGAAAAAGATAGAAAATTCCACAAGAAAATTTTGGCATGATCTCCCCCGTTTTTCTTTGCTGCCCCTGTTCAAAGAACCTCCACAATTTCAACCAAAAGGTTGTCATTCAGATTTTCAAGCAGCCCAATAATCCAATTCAGTCAATAAGTTCTAAACTCCCCAAGTAAATCAATAATCCGCCCCATTTTTACATTTTAGGTTAGCCCAATTTTCAACATTATTGCACTACCTTAGGCATTTAAGATGCAATTGTACTCACTAACAATCCATCAATTCCCATAAAGCCATTGCATGATTTAAACACAAGTAAATAATGCTAAACAAAGAATATTTTGAATTTAGAGCATTAAACATAAAATCATGCTACAACCACCAATTTACAACATTTTCAATCTCAATTTGCACACACACCCCATAATTAACAATTAGAAACTATCCTAATCACCAAATTCACAAAATTCACAAATTTTCACTTAAGGCTTCGTTTGGTTCGCAAGTAATTTACTCAAAAGTGTAACTTTTGCAAAACTCCACCAAACTGACAAATTAGTAGTAGAATGACATACTTGGTGCTTGAATGATTAATTGAAGTAAAAATTCGGACAAATTTGGGTAAACATTCGATAAAATCGGATTTGGGGGAAATGATGGTTTTTAGGGATTTGTAGATGGAATTTGGGGCTTTGCTGGTGCATTGTTGCTGTTGTTGGCTGTGGAAATACTCGGCGGCTGAACGCAGGTGGGCGTGGTGGTCGGAGATGGCTGGCAGGGCGGTGGTTTGGTGCGGTCGAAGGCTTGCGCTGCTAAACCGGGAGAAGAGAAGGATGACACACAGAGAAAAGAGGGGAGGGGGGGTGTTGGGTTCTATCGGGAGGTAAGGGATGGGAATAAAAGGGGGGAGAAAGAAAAACTGAAACACGTCGTGTTACCCCCTTTTTTTCAAAAACTTTGAGCCGACTGCCATACAGGAGCGGAAGGTAGGGGCGAACCACACTAGATAGGAGAATCGTCTCCCGACCGCCTCACAAGGGCGGACGGTAGAGACAGACCACATCAGAGATAAAAATCATTTTCCGACTGCCCCACAGGGGCGGTCCATAGGGGCAGACCCGACCAGAGACATTTTAACCATTGCGACCGCCCCACAGGGGCAGTCTCCTGGGGCGGTTGACACTGTAACCCAAAATTTTCATTTTTCTATTCACCTAAACACATCCATTCCCACACACAAAATCCCAGAACACAAAAATAGCAGAAAAACTGAACAACAACACTTAAAACAAGCAAAAATAATAACCATAACTACAACACTAAATACTTGCAAAGATAGGGGAAGAAATCCGGGTTGCCTCCCGAAAAGCCGCCCTTTTTTTTAAGGTCTTTGGCTAGACCATAGTAAGGTTTAGATGAAACTTGGAGGGTCTCCTAGGTAAAGCGCACGAGCATAAACCTTTTCGATATCTCCTCCCAAGTAGTGCTTCAACTGAGACCCGTTGACCATGAAGGTATCCCCTTTGACATTCTTGAGCTCGATTGCTCCACATGGGGTAACCTTTGTGACAGTGAAAGGGCGAGCCAAATGAGACTTCAGCTTTCCTGAGAACAGCTTCAACCGTGAGTTATATAAGAGAACTCGGTCTCCCTCACGGAACTCCTGCTTCAATATCTCCTTCCCGAATCTCTTTTAAACCGGTCAACTAAAACCTTCTCTTATCACCGACACTTTTGAGATCATAATTGAGAGCTTTCCCCGTCCAATATGATATATGCGCTAATTCCACCGGTAAGTGACAAGCCTTTCCATAGACAAGCCGGAAGGGACACATGCCAATTGGAGCCTTGTAGGTTGTCCTGTAAGCCCACAACACATCATCAAGCTTCATAGACCAATCTTTTCTTGAGGAATTGACCGTCACTACAAGAAAATGTACATTTACTGACTTACACTTTTTGTAACACTTAGTTTTGTGTCACTGAAAGTATGTTTTACTTACACATGTTATATGTCGCTAAAAATCTACTGGTTTATACTGACTTTTTTTATTAATGTGTCAATATATACCTAACATATATTGACATAACACAATTAATTATTTACAATATCTAATCTTTTACTAACTCTTACAAAATTTTGTCTGTACAAATAACTTAACTATATTAAGAATACCTAAAATATGTCACTAAAACCTATTAAAAACATCCTGGAGAGAAATCGCGGTAACCCAAATTCTAACTTATGTAATTGGCGGCACCACTCTAGAACTTCGGCGTGATTTTGATTCACGATTAGTCTTCCTCTCTTCCTCCATAGGGAATTCGCGTCATCTTCTCTCACAATTCGTCATTAGTTCTCTCTTCCTCCACAAAAAATTTCAGCCATCATCTTCTCCCTTAGTTCTTCTTTGGTTCTCTCTTCCTCTTGGCGTTCTACTCAAACCGTCATCTCCCCACAGTTCATTCTTGGTGTTTCACTCAAACCATGAGAGCCTGCAAGTTCTTGGTGTTCGTTCTTGACATTCTACCCAAATTTTTTTTAAATGGCGAGCGGCTTCTAAACAAAAACCAAATTCAAGGCGTCGGATTAACCGGTATGCAATTTCTGGAATTCTAAAACTTCCCCTAATTTTTAGATTTGGGATTATGGTATGTACTTGTATATTGCTTTGCTGCTATGGATTTTATAAGACCTATTCTTCAATTGGATGTTATTTTGTTGGCTTTCAGAAATTATGCATCTGCGGTACTAGGATACGTACTGAATTTTCCCCCAATTTTGTGATTACTCCTGTTTGAAGAGGATTATGATGAGTACAACTGATTAAAGCAGAGCAAAGAATGGTGAGTATTGATGAATTGAGGATATCAAATCAGCTTTACTGGGTTTATATAGTATAGAATACTCATGCTCCTTTATAGACCTAGAAGATACCAAAATCTCGCCTGCTTTACTGAGACCCCTCGACAATGAGTGTTTGTCAAACTATATTATGAATATATTTATGTTTTAGAAAATAAGCTATATCATTGATCAATTCTTATTTATTTTTCCAAATTTAGACATTGTTTAATCTTCACACATAGCTTAGGTATTGAATATTAATTGATTAGAGATTTTGAAAAGCTTTATTTGTTTAATATGGAAATTTGTAAGAGTATCATATTGCTACTTCTGGTAGCATATGTTTTTACTATATTGGAAGTTGATGACATAGTTAAAAACGACGAAAAAGATGTTACAAAAGCAAGTGGGTGCTGGATTAAGTTGAGGTTTATTGGCAGCTGCATTTCTTCAAAATCAAAGGTTGATAACGCTCTTAGTGGAACCATCGTCAACTATGGTAATAATGTGAAATTCTCTCCCACATTTTAATTGCGATCATCTCCTTTTCATTGATATTTCTATTCATTAAATTCCTATTTTGCATGATATGGTTGTTTCCTTGATCTGAGAGGTTATATCTTGAGTTATGCCAAGATTTTTATGATCCTATCTATAGTGTAACATTGTTCTTCCTATTGAGTAGATTTATTTGAACTTTTTGGATAGTAGGTAGACATACCTTACAAAATTTTCTAACCAGATTTCAGTTGTAACACCATGCATAAGCACATGATCCAAAACTAGCTATAATTAGGGATGCTACTTATTTGCTTGTCGCTGCTGCACTTAGAATGTAATTAGTGGTATTTGGTGTGTTTGTGCTGCTACTTATTTTCTTGTTACTGTTGCTGCTTCATAGTCTAGTACATGTCAGATACTCTGATTTTTTGCTGGTGTATGGTCTGCTGCTCTTGTTGGGATTTGATTAATGATTTCCCCTCCTTATGAAATACCCCAGACTTAAACATGCTGATTAAATTATTTTAATATGATATTTAAAGGCCTAATGATGCCTAAAGAATATTGGTGAAGAAAGTAAAACCAAAAGAAAAGAGAAAACGCTTAAAAAACACAAAACGTAGAAACGTGCGTAAGCGACCATAGGAGGCATATGACCTCGACTAGGGTCCTATATGGATCCCTAAGACTTATTTATACACTAAGCACATGTGGGAACAATTCCCGAAGAAAATGAATCCGTATAGTGGATTAAAAACGCAAACGAAGTCCTAAAGCACGTTTTTTGAGAAAACCCAAAAACGCGACTTTAAGTAGTTTAATGGACTCGTATAAATTATAGTCAATCATATAAATATAATTAAACCTTAATGAAGGGTTAAGAACCATTAAAATCAAGTAAATGAGAAAAATCCGGAAAACGGGCTCGGTTGATGAATAGTGCCAAACCGGGGATTTAGGAGTGTTTCTTGCTAAAAGACTAAACTACCCCTACCTAAATAATTAAGGGGGCCGGTCTTGGGTGCTGATTCACCCTTCCCTTTTCAGCAAAATTGACTCCCCATTTGGGAGAGAGGAGACCAATAAAGTAAAAAGTAATAAAGTAAGGAAAGGGTACAAGTTTGCTTTTACTCGCTCCTCCCATTCCCATCTCCCTCTCTCACGTTTTCCCCTCCTTCCCAGACTCTCTATTTTGCTCTCCTTCTCCCATGGCGATTTCCTTGAGCTCTCCAACAGCTTGAATTTCCCTTCCCTTGTACAAGGCTTAAACAAAGCTAAAACCCCATAAAATTACATATTATTGCTCCTCTAGTCTTGGAGATTCTTTTCCACCTTTCAAAGTTCCTAAACCTTGAAGTTGAACTCCATGGGTGAAGCCCCTCTTGAAGGAAGAAGCAACCCCTCTTGAGCTAGACTACTCCCTTGTTGGTTTAAGGTAAGTAGAACTCTAAAACATCTCCTTTTCTAGCTTCCTTGGGTGACCGAAAATGTCCAACTGTTGAACTCCATTTTTCTCCATGTTCTAGCTCTGTTTCATCCTTAAGAGAAGTGCTGAAACTTTTCTTATTCAATTTCCAAAACACTTCATTTAGAAGTTGGAAGGTAATTCCCTCTTTTTAGAGCTTTAAACATTCTCCTTGCATACTAGGGTTATTCCTAGAGTTTAGGTATTCACTTAGTGATTGTTGTGTGTTCCTTGGGTATTGGATGTAGCTTGCCAAGTGATTCCCCATTGACCGATTTTCAAACAAGAACAAAGAAGAAAGAAAAGAGCAAGAAAGAAAGGAGGAGAAAAGAAGGACTTGAGAATTTAAGGTAAACAACTTACCTTGATGTCTATCTATAATGTTTTGAGAATCTTGGGATGGGTAAATAAAAGAATGAACCAAAAAATTTGTGATGGATATGTGTTTGATTTCTATAAGAGAGAGTTGTATTTATGCTTAAGACAATGGTGAATTGCTGTTTGATTTAAGGGCCTAAGTGCCAAGCAATTTAAGGTTTATGCATTATAATGTGAATGGTGAAATCTGGATGAATTTGTGTGCTGGTAGAATCCGCTAAGGATTTGGTTAGTTTAAATTGATTTAGGTGGATGAAATGATGCATTTGGGCATGCTAGAAAAGTAGAGGAGCCATGGCAAAATTTCTGTAGAAATCGAGTGTTTTGGGTGATGTTAGTAGTTGAGGAACCTAAGGTTGATTAGGAGGAAAGTAGAGTATGAATGGGTGTATTAAACACTCCAAAACTAGAGTATAAGAGTTGGATGGAGATGTGTAAAAACCTATAGCAAGTATGATGCAAGATTGTCTTGGATTGCTAGAAATGGACTAGTGTGTATAATGAGGAAATGGAAGAGTATAATGTGCCGAGGAAGTGAAATAAGTTATAAAGGGGTTTGTATGACCAAGAGGTGTAAGTATAGTGGAGCATACATGATTGTAAGTGAAACAATTGAACTAGTACAGATTATGAGCAATTGTGCAAGTTAGAAACTTAGAACTAAGTGCAGTGCAGGAAATGAGAATGGAAATTTGTGAAATTGATCAAGAATTGAGTAGTCGGTTTGATCAATGGTTTAAGAAGGTTTAATGTGTGTTTATGGTGTTAAAACATGTTGAGATACATGTGGAAAGATTAGGAAAGGAATGGACAAAGAAATAAGGTTAGAACAACAATTGGAAATGTTAAAATGTTGCAGAGCATAGCAGGGTCCGGGACTTAGGTCTAGCAAGAAGTCCCGGACCAACAACAAAAATCTGCTGAAAATAGCCTGTAACATTGGTCCGGGACTTAGGTCTTGCATAAAGTCCCGGACCAACACTAAAATGCAGCCGAAAGTTCACTAAACAATTGGTCCGGGACCTTGTCCCAGGGTGTAGTCCCGAACCACACCATAAAACTACCCGAAAGTCATGAATTACACTGGTCCGGGAGTGTAGGTTCGGACCAAGTCCCGGACCACACTCAAAATCACTCAAAGAGTGTTTAAATGAATCTAATGGATGGGGATTGATTAGTAATGGTATTAGATAATGAATAAGACTTGTTTGGTGACATGTAAAGGTCATTAGAAGAGTAAACAAGTGTTAGATTGAATGTGAAAGTGAGAACTTAAGATCACATGAGTAAAGTTAAGGTTAACGGGACAACGGGGTTAATTACAGGTGCATTAGTCATTTGAATTCCATATTGCCTTAACGTTAATAGAAACACTTGAAATGTTATCAGTGTTTCAAGAATTGTCCGAGGAGCATAAGACGACACGCTAGAATGGTTCCATGGTGAACGGTATGGTTTTCTTGTAATTGTGTCCTGCTGAGTTACATTCGGCTTGTGTGCTACTTGTTTATGCGTGCCGACCTAACAAGATAAAAGCACAAAAATGCTTACCGCATTTGATATGTATACATCGAATATCTCGATGTCTACTATATGTGTTAACCATCCTTGTTTGAGTGTGTGGTCTAACTGAGTGTTGTAGACTGACTCATAATTGATTAACGTTTGGTTAGTGACTCGTTGAAAGAGTCGAACCACAAAATGATTTAATCGTGGAAAACACATAAGAATTCTCAACTAGAGAACAATGATAGTTAAACTCCATGAACACACTTGAAACATGAAAAGAGATATACGGGGCTACTAAAGCCCCTCCTAATGGTTAGTCGACCTCCTATATGAGGGTGCGACTCAATATGAGAAAACAACCATAACTTCTAAGTAATGGAAGTAAGGGGCGACCCTTAAATCGGCAAATACAATGAATTAGGAAAACTTCCTAAGATTGTGAGATAGCATCAAGAGAGATGCTTCTGACTAATATATATGAGTATATATTATTACTAACCCTGAGAGTGGGTTAGAGGATTGTGAGTCACGCGTGCAAGGAAGAGGAAACAACAGAGCGATTGTTTCTGATTCCCTGATCGAACTCCCTTGTTAGGGGCCGTGAGCCACATGGTGGTGCCCGTTGGAGCCGTGAGCCACGTAGTGATGCCCGGTGGTGAGATCTATATGTGTCTCTACCCGGAGGCCTAAGAGGCTTAACTTAAGAACTATTCAAAGTAGAATAATAAAGAAACCTAGATTGAGACCGAGAGTGCCTATAGATCTAAGAGAACAAGTAAAATTATCCGATCAAGATGGATAAATTATTGACTAATAAGAATGAGGCTTACTTGAGATAGGGATTCTCAAGGCCTAAAGAACAAGGTGAAATAATCTAACGAACTTGATGTGTTATCCTTGTTGTTAGTATTCCATTGTTTGAATACATGTTGAATGCGAGCATGATGTATGTTTACAACATTTCATGTTAGGATTTAAATAAAATCAATCGCATGTTCAGATGAGAATTAGTTGGGTGTGACCCGGTAGTAGCGAGTTGCATGACTACCATACCAACAAAGGTGTTGAGCCCCTTTGGGGCCATCCATTCTATTTCAGGTACAATGGAAATGATTACCGCTGTGAGAGTAGGACGGGATTACTGTTATGCATGGGTAGAGTTATTTAATTACGTTTGTAATTGTAATAGAGTAAGACCGAAAGTGTTATCGACAATGGATTGTAGTAGACTCGGTATAGTATTGATTAAGGATTGTATATGACTCGGTTTAGTAATGGAATGAGAATTGTATTTGTATAAGTACTCAGGAATTCTGGTCCATCAGACCGTTACTGTATTGAGTTAGGCCTTGCTAGTCATGTGGGTGGCTAATGACATTGTTTCACCCACCGCTGTAATTGAATTTTTCCGCTGTGAGTGTAATGATGAACGAGGTGATTATGAGTTAATGGTGTGTTTAGCGGTAGGGGTGTTACACCTTAAGAAGCAGATGTGTGTATGCTGCTCTGATTTTTTTTTATTGAGTAAGGGCCTTGAAAGAGTTCCTGCAAGCTCATTTATGATTTTAGTGAATTGAAGAAGCGAAAATTGAGAGAAAAAAATGTTCATTTTTTGCTGAGACTCTATGATTGATTCTCAATAGTCATGACTAGTTTAAGTTAATAATTTAATTATGAAAGAAGATGTAACCCACTAGTTCACTCTTTGTAGTTCGGAAATTCTAAAGAAAGGGTGTGGGTAATGCAATGTATGCCATGGTTTTGTGAGAAAATAGATATTGAAGGAAGATTTGACACTCTTCTTATCGTCTATGTTCTGTGATGCGTTGGTGGATATCTATTTGTTCGACACAGTTTTGTTTAGAGTGGTATTTGATTGATACAATTATCTAAACAAACATGGTATGTAGTTGCTGCACTTATACCATTGAGAAAGAGATGTTGCTGCTGCACTTATTATGTAATTGTTGGTGTTTTGTGAGTTTGCTTTGCTACTTCTTTTCTTGTTGCTATGGATGGTGCTCTGATTTTTGAAAAACGTAGGGTCTTTGAAACAGTTGTTGCACTTATACCATTGGGAAATAGTTGTTGCTACAACACTTATACTATTTGAAAGAGTTGCTGTTGATGCTTAGTATGCAGTTTCTACTGCACCCTTTACTAACAAGCTGCTTATGTTGCTTGTTGTTGCTGCTTAGTATTTAGATTTTTTTGAGCGCATAACTATACACTCATTTGTTAAGTTGTTTGCAAACAATATTGCAGGTTCTTCATGAACTTGAACTATTGGGGTGATCGGATGAAGTGTGGCTGAAAAACATCCAAAAATGGATTTCATCAATTAGTTTTAGTTTCTGGGTTATGCTGGATATTCTATAATGTGTAGTACTTTTGTATTTTAATCTAGTTAGAGTACAATGACTTTTCTGTATACTTTAAACATCAAAGTTAATATTAAGCACATCATTTATTAACGGTTTTGTAATAGATGTTGCTTTTTTTCATAAGTTTAATTGTAGTGAAGAAGTTGAACATGTTTTTTCATTGAAGTATTCAATAAATATGCTCTTGATTTAGTGTGGTATAAATGTTAATAGCTAGTTTCTTCAAAATAGAGAAAATTATATACACAATGTATATTGACGTATTAGTATGATTTTCATTGGCACTTATTAGTCACAATAAAAATTCAAAAGAACTTTCTACTGACATAAAAAAGTGTCAACTAAATTATAATTATGAGTTACTAAAACTTATTAATAACACACTAAGAGTGTCACTAAACACCCAACTAAATGACCATCATATGT
This sequence comes from Limonium bicolor, assembly GCA_023374045.1. Lineage (NCBI taxonomy): Eukaryota > Viridiplantae > Streptophyta > Magnoliopsida > Caryophyllales > Plumbaginaceae > Limonium > Limonium bicolor. The sequence continues at coordinate 283,689,490 of CM041776.1, forward strand.
CACAATAGAATTCACTGACACAACAATAAGTGTTACTAAAGTGTCAGTTTGACACTTGATCGTGTCATGAAAAGGTATACATTGACATAAAATAAAGTGTCAGTATAGACAAAAACCTTTCACCGACTTTTCCGTTTTGTGTTAGTAAAGCCCTTTAGTAACTGCGGTGCTGCTGACACGTTTTATGTGTGTCGGTAAATCCCAATTGGTCCTATACTGACACATTTTAAGGTTTTAATAACACATTTAGTGTGTCACTAAATGGCATTTTTTTAGTGCGTCTTCTAAAGGATCTACTTGAGATCGCAGTTGGTGACCTCTGCTTGGCCATTTGTCTGAGGGTGATATGGTAGGGCTACCTTGTGTCTCACTCCATATTTGCTAATCAATGCTTCAAACTATTTGTTGTAGAAGTGAGACCCACCGTCACTCAGAATCACTCTTGGCACCCCAAACCTTGTGAAAATGTTCTTTTTTCAAGAACTTTATCACCACCTTGGCATCATTTGTGGGGGCTGCAATTGCCTCAACCCACTTAGTCACGTAGCGATCGCCACAAGGATGAACAAGTTGGAGTAAGAGGAGGGGAAAGGGCCCATGAAGTTGATACCCCACAAATCAAACAGTTCAACCTCGATCATCACATTGAGAGGCATCTCATGATTGCAGAGGTGTTCCCAAGCCTCTGGCACTGATAACAAGAGGCAACAAAAGACTGGCAATCCTTATGAATGGTTTTTCAGAAAAACCCAGCTTGAAGAACCTTAGCCGATTTTCGTGCCGGACCGTGGTGTCCACCGACTTCACCCGAGTGACAATGGATCAAGATCACTAGAACTTCACTCGTGGGTACACACATGCGTATCACTTCATCAGCACAAACCTTGAAAAGAAGAGGATCTTCCCAAAAATAATGCTTGATGTCCGAGAAGAATTTCTTTTTCTACTGGAAGGTCATTTCTTATGGTATCACCCCCTTGCCAAATAATTTGCAAAGTCAGCATACCAGGGGTCACCGGTCTCTTTGATCACAAGGATACTCTCATCAGGGAAGAACTCGTTGATTGGCACACCCTCGTCCGGCACCTTCATTCGAGAAATATGATCAGCTATCACGTTTTGAACACCGGGTTTATCCCGGACCTCTATCTCAAATTCTCGCAGTAGAAGGATCCATCTGAGAAGCCTAGGATTTGCATCCCCCTAGCTGAACATATATTTTGGCACTGAATGGTCGGTGTGCACAATGACCTTGCTGCCCAAGAGGTAGGATCTGAACTTGTCAAGGGCGAAAACCACTGTCAGCAGTTCTTTCCCTATGGTGGTATAGTTTTTTGGGCATCATTGAGAATTCTACTTGCGTAGTAGATGCTCCTCAATATTTTCTCCTTCTTTTGGCATAGAACTACCCCCACCGCATAGTTGCTAGCATCACACATTATCTCAAAGAGAAGACTCCAATCAGGGGATACCACTATAGGCGCTGAGATGAGACATTGCTTAAGAGTATTGAAAGCTTCAAGGCACTCGCCGGTAAATTCAAACTTGACATCCTTGGTCAAGAGATCACAAAGAGATTTTTAAATTTTTGAGAAGTCCATGATGAACCTTTGTAGAACCCGGCATGACCAAGAAAGCTTCTGATATTCTTCACTGATGTCGGAGGAGGTAGCTTTTCAATTACCTCAACCTTAGCCTTGTCAACCTCAATGCCCTTAGAAGAGATTTTATGTCCTAAAACAATTCCTTCTCTTACCATGAAGTGACATTTTTCCTAATTTAGCACTTTGTTCGTCTCCTCACATCGGGTCAAGATGGCCTCCAAGTTGTCCAAACAAGTGTGAAAGAGGGGCCAAAGACCGAGAAGTCGTCCATAAAGACCTCGATGCTCTTCTCCAAGAAAGTCGAAGAAGATTGACATCATGCATCTTTGAAAAGTGGTCGGGGCATTGCAAAGATCAAAGGGCATCTGGGTGTAAGCAAAAGTCCCATAGGGCAAGTGAATGTCGTCTTCTCCTGGTCCTCAGGAGCTATATGAATTTGGAAGTACCTCGAGTAACCATCCAAGAAGCAGTAGTAGTCCCGACCTGCTAACCTTTCTAGCATCTAATCAATTAATGAGAGAGGGAAGTGGTCCATTTTGGTGGTGGTGTTCAGCTTTCTGTAGTTGATGCAAACTCTCCAACCATTTGTGATTCTCCGAGACACAGGCTCACCTTTTGCATTGGGGACTACGGTGATTCCTCCCTTCTTTGGAACCACTTGCACGGGACTTACCCACTGCTATCAGAGATGGCATAGATGATATCCGCATCTAAAAGTTTCAGAACTTATTTCTTGACCATCTCCTTCATATTCGGATTTAGTCTCCTCTGAGGTTGGACCAGCGACCTGTAGTCATCTTCCATGAATATCTTATGGGTGCAGAAGTGAGGGCTGATGCCCTTGATGTTGGCAATAGACCACCCAATGGCCCTCTTATGGCTTTGAAGCACCTTCATCAGACTTTCCTCTTGTGCACCTGTCAAAGAAGAAGAGATAATAATAGGTAGAACATACGGGTCAGTCAAATGAGTGTATTTGAGATGAGAGGGTAAAGACTTCATCTTCACAATGGGAGGCTTCTCAACCGAGGTTAGCGGCTTCTGAGCAGCACGCTCCAATGGTTCTGGTGGTGGGTAGTGTGGTCTGTGACGAGCAAATCTACTATTCAATTCAGCTACTACCTCAGTCACCTCGGGGTGAATTTCCTGTTCAACATATGCCTCAAGCAAAGCTAATTCAAGAGCATCATATTTGACAAGAGAAAGAGAATGATCATGAACAATTGAATCAATGACATATATTGCAAAAACAGCCTCCGCTTGTGAGGGTCTCTTAACTACCTTAGACATGTCAAATTCTAATTTTTCATCCTGAAGGTGCAGGATTATTTTTCCTTTTTCCACATCTATTAGGGTCCTAGTAGTTCTCATAAAGGGCCAACCCAATATTAGTGGTACTCTCTTGTCCTCTTCCATATCTATAACAATAAAATGAGCCAAGAACACAAATGTTCCAACAGTCACTACAAAGTCCTCTACCTTTCCCTTAGGGATCACCAAAGATCTATCCGCTAGTTGCAATTGAATTGAAGTGGAAGTGCATTTACCAATTCCAAGTTTATTAAAAGTTGAAAGTGTAACACCCCAAAGTTTGACCAACTAAAACTCAGAACGATGCAGCAGAAGACTTACAACTCTACCCGGGGTGCTACCGCCACAACCACTCACTAGTGATTGCTAAGGCTAATTTCCTTAACCATACCAAATTAAGTTAACTTGAAAACTTTATATATATTTCAAAACCAACCACATCCTTCTACCTTTACATCCGAAATCATTTACTAAACTTTTACAACCTATACTAGCTTCGATTAACACCTTTGTGAGCCTCGATTTTAAACCCTATCCTATGTTGGTTAAAGCTGGTTAGGATCTAATCGGGTTTTAGGTCCACTTATAACCTAAGATTAATAACTATGTCATATAGCAATAATTATTAAAACCTAAGCTAGCTCACGGGAACCCATTATGAGTCGCCACCTAATTTTAACCTAGAGTAAATCAGGAAAGGTAGAGTTCGGGTTCGGGGGCTTGGTATCCGACTTATTTAGGGTTCAATTACTTTCATTACCCCTAGAAGTCGTTTTCCTCTACTTAGTTTAATTACGGCTTATTACGAGTCGTTTTAACCTAAGTGCGCGAGCTTCTGTTTTTTTGTTTTTTAGCATTTTTTGACTGAAAATAAAAGTGAAAGTTGAAATTACCTAAACTAGGGTTTTGGAGGCAGAATTGGGTCAAATTTTGTTTTCGTCCGTAGCCACGGACCTAATGTCCGTAACCACGGACCCTAGTTAATCTATGTGAAAATAAAAGTCGAATTAAACAGAAAACAAAAATTTGAAAAGTCCGGGGCCACGGACAGGATGTCCGTAGGCCCGGACATAGTTTAACAAAACCAAAATTTTTTAAAATTTTTTAAAATTTTAAAAATCCCGCCGCCGTCCGTGGGTGTCCGTGGCCACGGACAACCGTCCGTGGTCCCGGACCATAGGTCCGAGATCCCGGACCACCCACGGACAGGGGTTTTATGGTGGCTTCCGAAGGTGTTTTCGGCTCAAAATTTATGCACGTGTAGCTTGAAAGGTGTACAATTCGTTTGTAATTGAAAGATTGCAGTTTGAAGTCGAATTATGTACGAAACTTGACGAACAAGTAACAAGGCAGAAACAAAAGTAATTAGCAATACAGAAGCGTAAAAAGGTTAGTTTGAACCCAAAATTTGACAGAGAGTTAATAAGGTCGTGGAGTGTTAGAAAAGTAGAATTGCAACCTGTTTACCTTCAGATTCATGGTGTTTCTTCACGTCGGGATTCTTCGGAGGCCTCGTTGATGGCGGATCCGGAAGAACTTCGAACCGAGCTTCTGACTCCTTGCTGTTCTTGATGTTCTTCACGTTTTGGTGCTGTTTTGGTGAGGGTTTGATGATGGATGATGTTGTGGGAGTTGAAAAATGTGTTTTGGTTTGATTTCGGTGAGATTTCGGTGTTTGACTGTGGCTCTGGAGTCCAAAACGTGGAGAGAGACAGAGACGGCTGCCTTCTTTGAGAGTCTAGGGTTCTTGAGGTTCTTCTTTGATCATGGGATAAGGTTCCTTATATAGGCTTCCTTAAAGATAGAAAAATGTGGTAAAAACCGAGATTTACCGACGTTTTAGCTTAAGGACTTCCAAAAGGAATTTGATTATGAATTTTACACATGGGTAAAGGATGATATTTCCGAATTTTCTAAAGTGGAATCGAATTTTTGGACATTGGAATATTTTTAAATTCAATTTCTCGTCAGATTCAATCAGAAATTGCTAGAAAATTATTGGAAATTCGAAAAATCAAAATTCCAACGCCATTATGCTTCAGATGTCATCCTCTATCATGGGTTAAAATTTCAAGGCATTTTGAATTGATTTGACCCTTATTTGGAGGAGAGAGAAAGCCTATAGGGGGCTTAGGAGCCTTGAAAAATTACGAAAATGCCCCTGGAGATGACTAAGCTGTCCCTAGTACTCTGAAATGTGCCGATCGAATTGGGAACCCTCGCTACTAGCCTATTAGTAGAGACTCTCTTCCGGGGGGGTTGAAATTTTGGGTGTAACAGATTGCCCCCCTCAACTAGACTTTGTAATGGAAATGAAAAGGCTAGTTGATGCTTGAGTGATACCCCAAAATTTTGGATCTTAAAAGACCACACGTGCAATCCGACAAGTTGCGTCGAGCTATTCTAAGACGCTGACTACCTATGAGTAAAGTGGAAGGTGTCGAGCGGTTCTAAGCGTCGACCACCTAAAGGTAATAATGAAGTAATGTCAGACTATCTAAGGCACCGACTACCTATAAGGATGATATGACGTCAAGCTATTCTAAGGCGTTGACTACCTATAATGAATGAGATGATGTCAAGCTATTCTAAGGCGTTGACTACCTATAATGAATGAGATGATGTCAAGCTATTCTGAGGCGTTGACTACCTACCGGTGATTGAAAATTGGTGTTGGGTCGAGTTCTTCTATTCGGGTGAGTTCTGCTGCTCTGGTGAATCTGAATCTTTGGCTGAGAATCTGTATCTCTGAAGAGTCTGTACCTTCGGCTGAGAATCTGTATCCCTGAAGAATCTGTACCTTCGGCTGAGAATCTGTATCCCTGAAGAATCTGTACCTTCGGCTGAGAATCTGTATCCCTGAAGAATCTATACCTTCGGCTGAGAATCTGTATCTCTGAAGAATCTGTATCTTCGGCTGAGAATATGTATCCCTGAAGAATCTATACCTTCGGCTGAGAATCTGTATCCCTGAAGAATCTGTATCTTCGGCTGAGAATCTGTATCTCTGAAGAATCTGCATCTTCGGCTGAGAATCTGTATCCCTGAAGAATCTGTACCTTCGGCTGAGAATCTGTATCCCTGAAGAATCTGTATCTTCGGCTGAGAATCTGTATCTCTGAAGAATCTGTATCTTCGGCTGAGAATCTGTATCCCTGAATTATGACGAGGAGTCTCATACGAATAGATGCAATGGTCTTGATGAAAGTTAATTATGAAAGTGCCAAACGTGGCAATGAGGATGTGCACATCAAAATACGATCAAAGTGTATGTAAGAAATTTGTCCAAAACAAGAAATTGCTGAAAGAGGTGCCAAACGTGGTAGTGTTTGAAGAATGATCCGTTTAATGAAAAGGAGAGCGAAATTATCATTTCCTAACCATAACCTTCGGACTTGTAATTTATCTCCTAGGAGATGAACATGCCATCGGTGGGGTATGGTGTATGGTGTATGGTGTAAAGATAAGGTCTTATGTGCGCCTGTGGTGTTTGATGTGGAGGTAAGGGCTTATGCGGGCCGGTGGTGTGTGATGGTGGTGGTGGTGTTTGAGCTCTGGGTTCCAATTGGTGTTGTCATAGCAATTGTTGGAACCAACAATTGCCCCCAGTATTTTCCCCTTAAGACAATCTGAGCTAGAGTTCATGGCAATCGATCGTTCCAATCGATTGCCCCCAGTATTTTCTTTTATCAAACGTGCGAACGAGTCTCGTCCTCACAGGGTCAGGGCTTATGTTTTATGTGGTGCTTCCTAACCTACACTCGGCGTGTTTGGTGCTTGCACTCGTTCCTCACCAACAGTCACAACTTCTAGACCATTGAATTCGATATTTGATGGATTTACGCATTTGATCTGTTACTTTCACGTGATTGGACAGACAACTATCAAGTCGGAAGTCTTTAAAGCTTATAACGTGGCCACGGGGTGTGATGAAGGACAACGGGACCATGGAGGGATATTTGAGGCATGTGGAGCTTAAGTGGGTGACCAAAGCTGCAACTTGTGTCTTCTCTCAGATTCATCTTCCTTGTCTTGAAGTCGTCTAACTGCTTCATGTTGACGTTGTTTTCGAGCTTCTGGACTTGGACTTTTGAAGTTGTCCTTTACACCATTTCTCTTTTCATCTTTTGGATTTCTTCGAGGCACTTCGGTTTTGCCTCTTTGTTTGATCCTTTCCTGGCTTTGCCTTCGGGGTTCTTGTGTTTCCCGGTTTTGAGTTTTGAGAGCTATTTTGATGTGAGCTCTTTGGATCCTGTGTCACTCTGGGACCATTTGCGGATCGCTTTGTCATGCTGATAGCGGCTTTGCTTCTCTAGACTGATGAAAACGTTATCTGAGAGTCAGGCTCCTCGCGTCCTTTGGTCACCGGGTCAGACATTCATCGTTGGCTGGGTTATTTTGTGGAGTTCATAATATCGAAAAGGAATATATGAAAGGCTCAGCGGGGGTGCCTAGAGTTTAATGTCAGGGTTCACAAGCTTTTAGCTACGTGGTGTTGTACCTAGGTGCTTCGTCATTCTTGATAGTTGTGTATCCGCTCTTTGTTACTTTTCGCAGGTCTAAGAGTAAATTTACAAATTATCTCCTTCGATCGGAGTCATGCCGTTTGCCTTACCTTTGAATGTGGTCTCACCGGAGTCGTGTAAAAATGACACGCTCGTTCACTCATGGTTTTTCCGCTCAAGACACTCTCGTGAATTTCACTCAGAGACTAGTTCACACACTTAACCGAAAGATTCGAAGACAATGATTCTAAACTCGGATTGCCCCCAGTATTGATTTGGGGTTTGTGACAACAGTTTGATAGATGTGGGCCTTGAACCTCATTTGGGTTGTTTGGATATTATGGGGTGAGTTGTGGTGTTTGGTTTGGCATGTTCAAATTTTTAGAAACAAGAGACAAGTCGTTCAATTGCATAGTCAGAAAATGATTACTTCGTGATCCTTGAAAGACGTGAGTGCTCTTTTTTTTTAAAAGTTTTTTCGAATAAATGAAAAAGGAACTATGTTTTATTCAACGAAAAATAAAGTTGGAAATTACAAACTCGGGAAAACTATCAAAAATGATCAGGGAAACTAACTACTACAAAAGTTGAAAGACGACTAATCAAAGAAAAGAAACATTTAATGAGAAAAAACAACATTTCTGATGATGCTTGGGCACGCGTGCTCTGCGCTCTCCACCACATTCTTATAATTGGAGCCCTTGGTCGATCAGGTCCTGGATTCTGTGTTGTAGGGCCCTGCAGTGGTCAGTGTCGTGACCAGGCAGCTGATGGAAGTGACAAAATTGATTAAGATCCTTCCCCAAATGAGTAGTTCCTGGCCTCAGGGCGAGCGGTTGCATCGGATATCTACCTCGAAGCTCCTCAAGTGCTTGTCTTAGTGTTCGGCCGATGTCTGTAAACTCTCTCTGTCGAGAACTCCGTTGGGATGGTTCTACTGTCCCAACGCTCCAACCAGGTCCTCTTGACTGTCGATCACTGCCCTCCTCATGTTGCCTGGTTCTCTTACGGGTGCAGCTTTGGATGCAAGTTGCTGCTCCTGGTTGTCTGATCACTTTCCTGAGTTCTGTAGCAATTTCTTTGACATTCTCCTCCGATCCTCGGACCCTAATGGAGCCAACTTCAATGCAGTCATAAAGGGTGTTGAGAAGCCTGTCCACTAACGCATCCCGAGCTTGACGTTCGGACTCGAGGGAAAGAGCCTTTGCTTTCAACTCTTCGATAACAGCAACGTAGTTAGATTCCACGGCGTCCATGGCAGCACTATGCCTCTGCTCCATGGCTTCAATGGTGGCCATGTGCTTTTGTTCCAAAATTGCGAGCTGGGCTTCCATGTCGATTGGACCGCACTTAGGACTTGAGTCTACCTGTGTCCAAGGTGTCCATTATTAGCTAACAAAAGGAAGTGGGCTGAAAGATACTAAGGTGAGAATGACGCTTCACAAGATAGATCAAAACAGACTTAGGCTGAAAGCAAGTGGGCCAGGATACCCAGAGAATGAGGTGTTTGGGCTGGAGTATCTCTCAGACTATGAACCGGAATTTGGACTGAAATGTAAACAGATGGTTTGATTGGGCCTGAGAGGTAACACCTAGATCTAGGGTTTTGGACCAGGGCCCGAATAAGAAGTCTACCTAGACTAGAATGAGCCCTTGGGCCGGAATGTGTTTGGGCCTGGAGTAAAGCACATGGGCTGGAATGGTCCCTAAATCACAAATGGGCCTAACTTTCTTTGAGCCAGAGAAGATGGTTGCTAAGCAGAAAAAGATTTTATTTTCAGAACTTGTGGGTTATTTCAAGTTCAGGTGGATTCCTTTTTTTTTGGCCTAGAACTAATTGGATAATTCAAATTGGGCCAGAAGAGAAATCACCTAAGTCTAAGCTTTTGGGCCGAAGCCCAAATGTTTCACATATCAAACCAAACAGGGCCTCTGGGCCGCAAACAATAAAGCCGTAAATTCAGGTTGGGCTGAGTTGATGTAGGAAAAGTTCCTATAAATTCCTAGGCTGGGTAGTGGGCCGATCACACAAGCAGACAAGGCCCATACAAATTCCACATATCCTCACTTGACACTTATCCAATTCGGGTATGGATCGATCTGGAGAGGTGCTTGGGGCTTGGGCCCAGGTCGCCACAAAGGAATAGGGCTTGCACGATATTCTCTTTGGGCTTCCCCACTTTTTTCACATCACCTGAAGGTGTGCGTCTGCGGCCAGGTCTTTGACTGACCAAACAATGGGCTAGGTAAGGACACTGCCAGGAAAACGCTTGGGGCTAAGGCCCAGGTATTAAGGGGATGTGGTTATACGACATCCTCCTCTTTTCCCCCGCTTATTCACATCACCTAAAAGGTGTGAGTCCCTGACAGGGGACCCTCAAACGGGTCCCGGGATGAAATCGGTTTAGGTGGACCCTCGCTCTCATATGATGCAAAGGTGTAGAAAATTAAAGTGCGCACAAAAGTAAACAAACAAAGTAATAAAGCCATAAATAAACATTTTTCGAGTTAAGCCCTCCTTAAAATTAATCAAGTTAAAATTAAGAAGTTTGTCCCCAGTAGAGTCGCCAGTCTGTGAGCCTCGATTTTAAACCCTATCCTATGTTGGTTAAAGCTGGTTAGGATCTAATCGGGTTTTAGGTCCACTTATAACCTAAGATTAATAACTATGTCATATAGCAATAATTATTAAAACCTAAGCTAGCTCACGGGAACCCATTATGAGTCGCCACCTAATTTTAACCTAGAGTAAATCAGGAAAGGTAGAGTTCGGGTTCGGGGGCTTGGTATCCGACTTATTTAGGGTTCAATTACTTTCATTACCCCTAGAAGTCGTTTTCCTCTACTTAGTTTAATTACGGCTTATTACGAGTCGTTTTAACCTAAGTGCGCGAGCTTCTGTTTTTTTTTGTTTTTTAGCATTTTTTGACTGAAAATAAAAGTGAAAGTTGAAATTGCCTAAACTAGGGTTTCGGAGGCAGAATTGGGTCAAATTTTGTTTCCGTCCGTAGCCACGGACCTAATGTCCGTAACCACGGACCCTAGTTAATCTATGTGAAAATAAAAGTCGAATTAAACAGAAAACAAAAATTTGAAAAGTCCGGGGCCACGGACAGGATGTCCGTAGGCCCGGACATAGTTTAACAAAACCTAAATTTTTTAAAATTTTAAAAATCCCGCCGCCGTCCGTGGGTGTCCGTGGCCACGGACAACCGTTCGTGGTCCCGGACCATAGGTCCGAGATCCCGGACCACCCACGGACAGGGGTTTTATGGTGGTTTCCGAAGGTGTTTTCGGCTCAAAATTTATGCACGTGTAGCCTGAAAGGTGTACAATTCGTTTGTAATTGAAAGATTGCAGTTTGAAGTCGAATTATGTACGAAACTTGACGAACAAGTAACAAGGCAGAAACAAAAGTAATTAGCAATACAGAAGCGTAAAAAGGTTAGTTTGAACCCAAAATTTGACAGAGAGTTAATAAGGTCGTGGAGAGTTAGAAAAGTAGAATTGCAACCTGTTTTACCTTCAGATTCGTGGTGTTTCTTCACGTCGGGATTCTTCGGAGGCCTCGTTGATGGCGGATCCGGAAGAACTTCGAACCGAGCTTCTGACTCCTTGCTGTTCTTGATGTTCACGTTTTGGTGCTGTTTTGGTGAGGGTTTGATGATGGATGATGTTGTGGGAGTTGAAAAATGTGTTTTGGTGTTGATTTCGGTGAGATTTCGGTGTTTGACTGTGGCTCTGGAGTCCAAAACGTGGAGAGAGAGAGACGGCTACCTTCTTTGAGAGTCTAGGGTTCTTGAGGTTCTTCTTTGATCATGGGATAAGGTTCCTTATATAGGCTTCCTTAAAGATAGAAAAATCCGGTAAAAACCGAGATTTACCGACGTTTTAGCTTAAGGAATTCCAAAAGGAATTTGATTATGAAATTTTACACATGGGTAAAGGATGATATTTCCGAATTTTCTAAAGTGGAATCGAATTTTTTGGACATTGGAATATTTTTAAATTCAATTTCTCGTCAGATTCAATCAGAAATTGCTAGAAAATTATTGGAAATTCAAAAAATCAAAATTCCAACGCCATTATGCTTCAGATGTCATCCTCTATCATGGGTTAAAATTTCAAGGCATTTTGAATTGATTTGACCCTTATTTGGAGGAGAGAGAAAGCCTATAGGGGGCTTAGGAGCCTTGAAAATTTTCGAAAATGCCCCTGGAGATGACTAAGCTGTCCCTAGTACTCTGAAATGTGTCGATCGAATTGGGAACCCTCGCTACTAGCCTATTAGTAGAGACTCTCTTCCGGGGGGTTGAAATTTTGGGTATAACAACCTTCTTCCAAAACTAGTCATCAGCTTACACCTTCTTAACTTGTTTATATCAAAAAAACAAAAGGTGTTCTCAACATATTATATACAAACTCCATGGAAATTACTATATCGCCTTCTAACTTCTTATCCTAGTTACCTTTAGCTCCACACTCTTGTGCAACTTCATGACTAGGGAGAAGCACCATCATTTCCTGTATCTGTGGTCAGTCATACAATCATAGAGAAAAGACCACAGGGCATAAAGTCAAAATCAGCAAAGCTGAGTAACTCCCCCCACAGCATTTAAAATACATTTTAACATTGTAAAACTAAAAGAATATATTACCATAACATCAAGGATAATAGAATAACACAATCATGACAACAAAGATGATAGGATAACACATAAAATCATAGAATTGCACCACATGTTGCTTACCTTAGCATAAAGTGCATAAATGATCATTCAAAGATACTACCGCATATCACTCCCCAAAATAATCAATATCAAATAGCAGGTAACATAGAGAATATCAAGTTTCCACCATAAGAACAACTTCCTTCACCATGGTACAATTTCCACCTGTCCTCGGGCAATCGGTCTTTCGACATAGAGCATTGAGACTCTCGACCCCTCGGATAATTCACCTCACCCCATGTCCTTAAGTGTGCACACCCTTTATAGGTCATCTGCCCATAGAGTAAATCATAATGGCTTAGCTCCAATGCATTGGTAGGAGCAATAATAAACCCCAATACATTGGTTGTAACACCCCAACTCATAAAGCCACACTTATCTCATAAACCTCAATTCACTCATATTAACATTGCAGCGGATTTCTTACAACATTTGGTGTTACCGCCGTTAGTCACCCACGTGACCAACTAGGCATACTAAAATCTCCAAGATCTAGCTACGGTCTGATGGACCCGAATATACCGAACATTAGTACTTACAAGCCTTAACCAATTACATAACAATCTTACAATCTCCTTACATCCTATACAACTTACTAACTCAAATTACTATACGAGAGTACATGCACAACTCGGAGGTCACACTTAAACCCATAATGCGTCTACCCCATCTTACTCTCAGGACGGTCGCCTTCTGACATTCACCTGTAAAATAAACAGTAGCCCCCGATGGGGTCAGCACCTCTGCTGGTACGATCCTCTCATGGCCCCCAAGCTAACGTGGCTACGACGACTAATTATCGATAGCATGGAGGTTGATTAGATGCACAACATAATAGAAAGTGCAATAAACAACAAGCCACCTATGAACAATCAAAGTTCAAACACAATGAATGACTTAAAAGCGTTCCCTTAGTTAGTGAGTTAATCATTTAACTCCTTAAGTTATGTTTCCTCTTAATATCAGTCCAACCTTATCTTACCTCAATCTTAATCCTTATCTCAGTCTTAGAATACAAACCATTCTTTAAATATAAATGGTTGTATCTTATCTCAATGTTTATTTTTGTCGAGTCAAAAGTAACACTAGCCAATGAGCTATTAACTCCATTGGTTGAATAAACAACTTATCTTAAAATTTACGATTTAGGTGATCCTACCGCACCATATTAATGCCTCCTACCTTGGACTTGAAATCCAATGTAGCTGAGCCGACATTCGACCCTAGGCAACAAGTCCGAAGACAAGTCCTTAAGCGGAAGTCGGATCCGATTCAGATACCGACCCCCTTTCCTTAACATGCATGACCAGAGTCAGTCCCGGATTCCTCACTCCCCCAAGTTCCAGTTAGTAGAAAGTCTCAAGTCAATGTTTGTTAGTTAACCTCTTTTGGTTACAAAGAAAACAATATTTGGGTGTGTTCCTTATTCTCACACAATTCTTTACTAAGCATTGTTAGTAAGTTCCCAAGGTAAGTTGTGTTAGTGCATTCACATTCACACAACAAACATAATATTCCGGTTGCATGCTTTATCTTGTTTAGTGGGCACACATAAACAAATAGCACACAAGCCAAGGGACACCTTGTTAGCAAGCAGGTCACAAGAAAACCATACCGTACACCGTCGGTTGTTCGGTTGCTTACTCTCCTCCGGAGTCCAAATTCTCAAACCCTAAAACATTGATCGAATTGGGTGGTTAATTACTTTTAGTTAACCTAGCTTACTTAATCACTAAGGACTTCCAACTAAACACTACTAAGTCATTGTAGTTTAAACTTAACCACTTATGTTATTTACTTCTCATTTTACCTCATACTTGTTCACACCTCCAATGGCCTTAAAATTCCACCAAACAACTCTTAACAACCTTATAATAGCATTACCCGAAAAGCCCCCTTCATTTACCTCTTAAAAATCACATTTTCTTTGCAAATTAGCCTGGTTTGGGACATGGTCCGGACCTAAGGTCCCGGACCAATGTGTGTTTTGACTCTCGACAACATTTTAGCTATGGTCCGGGACTTGGCACTTACCCAAGGTCCCAGACCAGTTCTGGGGTGTACTCTCGGCATGTTTTTAGTGCTGGTCCAGGACTTTATCCAAGGACCAAGTCCCGGACCACACTTTAAACTGTCAAATTTTACAGTTTTGAACCTCTTTCCATACTTGTTCTTTTGTCCAATCTTCTTCTAATCTTTCCCCATGTATTAACACATGTTCTAACACCATTTTAGCACTTAAAACCCTCCTAACTCATGGATCAACTCACCTCCAAATTCATTGATCATTATTCAAGTTCTTACTAAACTCTTAACACTTATAATTTAATTCCTTGCACTTCCAACATGTAAATTTTGTCTTAAACTTCAACTAACCAAAGTGTTTCCTTTCAACCAATGTAACCACTCCTCAAACATCATCATTCACCCATTTCTCCTTTACTAAACTTTCCAAGGTTATCTTGCATCTTCATGCACAAATTTCTCCCCTTTCCATTTGTTACTCATCACTTCTAAACTCTTAAACATACCTATACCTTTCTTTCCATCCTCTTAGCACCTTAACATTGTTTTTCATTTACCTTGACCATCCTACACCCTCCTTAGGCACTTATATATCCTTTACTCAATTTACTCACCATGCTCAAGGTTAAACACCCTTATACATTCCTAGTCATTTTCCTTGACAATTTACAACATTCTCCTACAACTTTCACTTCCATCACCCAAGTCCACTCATTACCATCCACGGTATAACCTTATCAATCCACCACTAGCATCTTCACCACTTACACAAGCTACCCAAAATTCTCATTGTTATATTCTCTAGTTCATACCTAAACCTCCTTAAAACATTATACACCATTTCCTCCATATTTTGCACAAGTCTTACCATTCCTCATACCATGGCTTTGGTGTGCTTAATACACCCACCTATCCTCTAATTCCTCCTATATAACTCTAGGTCATTCTAATACTCAAGAACTCCTTAGTTAACTCATTTCCACTCAAATCCCTTTTTAATGACTCCTAGTAAATCCTAGGTCATATCAATTCACAACCACCGCTAAACACTTTGTTTTCTACTCAAATTTCACCATAGCTCCTCTAGTATATTATCATGCCCAAATGCATTGTTTTCTCATTCAATCATCTCACACACATCAAATCCATTCTCATCACATTTTCTCACCCAAATCAATTCATTCATAACAAACTCAATATAGTGCAATAATCTTTAAATTGCATAGCACTAAGGCTCTTAAATGACATGGCTCCTAGGCCCTTAAATGACTTAAACTTAAACATTGCATTTCCACAATAATAGCTTTCAACCTGCAAATACACACAACAATGCTCCCATAGCAATATAAGTGTTCTCATCATTCACCTTATACTTATCTTACTAACTCATTTCCATTGGCTCTTTAATCACAAGTTCACAAGCTTGTTCAATTTCTTTTTCCTAAGTTATATAACCCATTATATAATGTAAGCTTTAAGCTACATTAGTACTTATTTAAACCTCATCCCTTAAAACCTTAAAACACCATTAGGTAAAACATTTACCTTATTTTTCTCAAGCTTCTCACACTTCTCTCCTTGGATTTTCTTGCTTGCCTTTCGGCAATGAACTTTACATCCTCTTGCCAATGTTCTAATCCACATTCAAATAATCTAATGAGCACTAAGCAATATGCCTAAACTCATAGAATTCATTCTTAGGTTAAAATATGTGTTTTAAAGCTTAAAAGTGGATGATTACCTTTTAAGTCTCAAGATAGACTTGGGTATGAATCAAGGAGGACCTCCACTAGTCCTTGGTGATCAAAACAAGCTATTTCAAGGTGCAAAAAAAAGCCCCCATGAGAAGAAATTTTCGGACATGTAGAAAAATGAAGGAAAGTTGATTTTTCTTTCACTTTCATTACCTTGGATGAATGGAGAACCAAAAGAGCTCTTCAAACTTGATTTTCCTCCATCAGTGGAGTTTTCTCATGGCACCAAACTTGAGCTTTAAAGGATTTGAAAAGATAGAAATGAAGGCCTTGATCTAACTAAGAGAAATCTATGCTTACTTTTTTTATTTGGAGCAATATTGTGTATTTGGTGGACAATTGAAGGTGGAGGTGCCATGGATGAAGCTCTCACAGTTTTGGAGCAGGGAAGGGGTAGGAAAACCGATGGAGGAAGAAGAAATGAAGAGAGAGAAGAAAAAGGTAGCTTAAGAGAAGATATTTTGTTTTAAAAGGCAAATAGTACTATTCTCTCTTTTCCTCTTCTTTTCCTTGATGTGCTGGCTCCTTATGGTGACTCACCATGTAAAAACCGCCCCCTTAATAATGAGTTATTTATGGTCTTGGTTGACCAACTTATTGACTTATGTTGACTAAAGCTTAAACTAGGCACTATTTGGCACTATTCACAAATTAGTGCACAAATTTGTGAAATTTTTGGTTTCTCATTAATTTAGGCTTCCTAATGTGATACTAATTAGTACGCATGTTGATTAAGGTGCAATCATGGGCATTTAGCCACTCAAAACCCATTTCTAAGACAATTTCTCAAAAAGGTGCTTTAAGGAGTCTTAAAGCACATTTTGTGTTTAAGCTTGTTTTTGAGCTTGGTTTTCTTTGGTAATTGATTTAACATGTCCATTAGTATGTTAATAAGGTCTTATAATGATATTTGGGTGCTAATCAAAGTCACGCCAAGCTTAGAGCACATTTTTGCTTAAATTGCCCTTATGGCGTTTTCTTGTGTTTTCCTTGGTTTAAATTGTCTACCAATGTTTCTAAGGCATGTTTTAGCCTTATTATATCATAACTTGATGTTTACTTAGCATACTTAGGTTTGGGGTATTTCAATCTACCCTTCTTAAAAGAACTTTGTCCCCAAAGTTCCCATGCATCTTATTTTATTAGAATACATGGCTTACCTCATTCCATAGATCATATAGATCATACTTATATGTACTTAAACTTATTGACTCGTTAGGTCTGTCATATACCTATTCTCAAATACCATACAACATGCTTAAGCATGTATAGCACTCAAAATTCCCTTTGTTCCTTTTGATGATTAAAACCATCACATAGTTTTCATCGTATTCTCCCATGTCAACGGTTCATAGACAAAGGCTCATTCGTCCTCGCCTTCATGGGCTAGAATACAAAACAACTCTTTTCTCCCCATGTCACCGGTCCGAAGACAAAGGCTCATGTGTCCTCGACTTCATGGGCGAGACTCAGTAAAAAGGAAATCCTTTTTACGAGGTCAAGTGAGGAATAATTCCTCTAATTGAAAATACAATCAACTCCAATTTTGTTTTATCCTAAAGCCTCTATCCTTAGCGTGATTTAATTGTGACCACTGGTAGGGAGTTTCAGGGATCATCCAACCCTGATGTGATCAGCATTAGTGTTGAACTATCCTTCCACCCCAATTTGTGTTCGGTCTCCCTTGATCCCTAGAAAATCAAGTTCCACCTCCCACGTCATTTTCAAAGATTAAATAATTCACTCATTTCCAATTTTCTATCTTTTAGTTCTTCTAATCATAATCATTACATCTCCAAGGCGTGGACTCAGTCCATCAACATTCCCAATTCATCTCTTAGTAATTACCTCATGACACTACTATTTCCTACCTCATACTCATATCGAATAATATCTCATAGTATTATCTTATTCTTATCTCACACATACTTCCATATCGACTCATATCTCATATATTCCTTTAGTCTCTTTAATTCTCTTCACTAATTCTCTTAACTTGTACTCACACCGGAGTTAACAAGATATGTACTTAATATGTATGGTATTCGCATATTCTGTGCGCAATAACCATAATTTATATCAAAATGTTTATGTAAAACAAATTCTCAAATTATTTTGTGTTATGCACACCGTAGTTTACGTAATCAACACATAAACATACGCTAAGCGGTTTTCGCTCTACCCCCCTTAAAATGGATTACGCTCACGTAATCAACATTATATCATCCTTGAACATAGGTTCAAGATGTCTAATTCTCACCTAGCATTCTAGCTTCCATGTCATCTATCTCACTTATAATTCGATCAGAGGGTCATAACTATGTTAATGGCTTAGTCTCTGTATCGAGGATTCTTAATGGTACTTATACCATTTTCTTAACTTAGTTTGGTCTAACCTCAAAGGTAATAATCTGCTAGCTTCCGCTGCGCGACTCTAATAACCTTAGGCTTAGTTTGCCTTTCTTATCCTTTTATAGTATTGTATATCCTCATCCTGCATGCTTATAATTTAGTACTAAAGGTCCCTCAATGGACACGTGATATCTTTATATATACACAACCTTAATGAATTGTAACTCGTCTATCCATTCTCCCTGAAGATCTAACGTTCATACTCTTAGTGTTCTCTCAAGTGTCTAAATCGTTCTTTCCAACTGACCTTTGGTCTGAGGATGATTCTTAATCTGAAACTACTATTTAGTGCTTAATGCGCTTTACAGTTTAATTTCTAACGCCTTAAGACATGTTCAATGTCTGTACTTAACAATCCGTGCTCTTCGCACTTCATGGTCCTTAATTATTTGTTCTCTGATTCCTTTGTGTTGTTGGTTCAACTACATTCCTTCTCTTCGGCTGTTTGTGGTAGTAACTGCTCTTGTCTGATCTTGCGTTGTTGACTGTGGTACGTAGTCGACTACTTCTCGTGTTCCTTACACCACTCGTCTACATGCATGGGGTACCTTACTCATACATTACTACTTACCCGACTAATTCATAAATGAATCTGTCAGGCGTGCAAGCCCCTATGGGGCGCAGTCGTCCCACATCTCGTTTTATTAAACTCGTAGTGCTCATCACACGTTTAGCTATTGCTAATTATGAAGTATTCTGTTGTCGATCTCCTCTTTCATTGTTCCATATTAACACTTATTGTTCTTCCTGAACTTAATCAAGGGAAATCCATTTACTGTGTTCCTAGGTATGGTATGCTCTAGCTCCTTTCTGTATCCCGTACTGATTCGGTCTCTTAGTAATTGAGGTCTCTTTCCATAGAGCCTATTATCTTGTTTCTTATGTTGATCTACTAGGAACGCACTTCCAGTTCCTTAAGGAATGGAAAGTGTGCTTCCTGTGAAATCTTACCTCGCCAGGTCTAGACTACTGGCATCAATGCACAGTTCGTCTACCATCTTATTTCCTTACTTATGTCGGTCTTAGTACATAAATCTAATTTCCTCAGTGTCAATATTTGACGGCTTATACATAATGGTCGCTTTACTGCGCACCATGACTTAATCCACTTATATAGGTATTGTCCTTATGACCTCTAGTACCGTGGTAGTTGGCCTTTACCATGTTGCCCATTGATGGTGCAACTACTTACTCACTTATTCTAATATCTTATCTTATACTCAATCCCTTCCTGGTGTAAACACACTGGGGTCCTCTAATTTCGGTGTTTGGCGGTTGCCGTACCGTGTTGTAAAATGGTTATCTCTTAATATGAAGGTGTTCTGCTTCAATCTCGGGTTCGTAAGTAGGTCAATCTCTCTCACATTCCTTCCTCCTTTATGAAGTTATTTACCAAGTAATTACTGGTT
>CM041776.1:283709739-283756525 GCA_023374045.1 Limonium bicolor
CCAGCACTGAGGAGCAGAACCAGGGGAAGAGCTGGAAAAAGAAGAAAGGGAATTTCTTTCAGCAATCCCAAAAGAAATCCCAGGGTGAGAGCAGTGCCCATGCTGAGCAGGGCAAACCAGCTGAGCTTCTTCAGCTTGGTTATTCTGCACCGGTGGCAGCAAAGCCACTGAGATCACACCCACCTAAGGGTAAATTCCTAATCCAATTGTATTCGTATAAGTAATGTATCTAGTATATCCGCGCACACATGTGCTAACCCTCTAACCTCAGGTTCTAGCTCCGGTGTCGCCAAAACCTTCCCGATGGCCGCACCTATGTGTGCAGAAAGTGCAACCAGACCATCCGGTAAGGACTGCTATGGGAGAGACATCAAATGCTATAACTGCCAAAGCTGGGACACACAGCGAACAAGTGCCCAGAGAATGGGAAGCAAAGGGGAACTTCCAGAACTACAAACAGAGGGAAGGCAAGGAGGTTGCATCTGGCGATGCACCGACCCAGCAGGCACCACAGGGACGGGATCCCGGGGACCTCCGAGGGGTGCACCTCAGAGGCAGCCTGTCCTTCACGTGATTGACCGTGATGGGTCCGGTTCTAAGTCCGGCCCAGGTAATAATCTCAACCTTTAATCCTTGAAGTAGCATGTCTAAGTAGTAGAGTAACTGTTGAGTGAATGCATGAGTAAATAAATGAAGTGTGTATTAAGCATGAAATGAAGTAGTTGAAACTAGTACTCACCGTAGACGAAATTTGTAACCATAGGAAGCTTTAGTATCTGTTACCCGATACCGGTAAACTTGAATCAAGAAGAGATCGACATCACCAACCACGACTACACCAACAAACAGTGTCAGGTCATCCGACCAGGTATGATCTTATTAAAGGGATACCTGACACCCGAAGCGCAAATCTCAATCATCGACGATGCAACGAGCTAGGAACGGGTCAAGGTGGATTTTACACACCCGAATTCCCCGGTGGAGCGAAGATGAAGCTGAAGATGATGTGCTTGGGAAAGGACTGGAATCCTTATACCAAGACATACCAGGAGACACGAACACAAGATGGAGCGACCACCGACAATACCACCAGAGTTTCAGACACTCATCACACAAGCAGTAGAACTTGCACAACAATGCGAACCTGAACCGATCCCCGCACTTGAAGCGGATCTCTGTATCGTCAACTTCTACGAGAAAGAAGGACGACTTGGGTTACACCAAGACAAGGACGAGACAGCGGAATCTCTGAACAAGGAGTGCCCGTAGTGTCTTGGTCCATTGGTGATGACGCCGTATTCCTGTATAGCGAGCAGAAGCGTGTGGACCGCAGAGAAACTGGTATTGAGATCAGGAGATGTCCTAATCATGGGTGGAAACTCTAGGATGCTGTATCACGGGATCAACAAGATCAAGTTGAATACGGCACCGCCGGCAATAATCAATGCCACACACATGAAACCAGGACGCCTGAACCTTACCTTTAGAAAGTATTAAATTATAGTATCATGTAATCTATTAGTAACGTGTATTAGAGACACGCATGTATGATGGTTGGTTTATCAATAAAGAGCAGTGTTGATTTAATTCCACTTGTGTCCACCATCAATACTTATCCAATTGTGAATCCAATAGGTTGTGGACTCGGTACCGAAGGTAACCTGAGCATCCTCACCGAAGCACAAGCCGGCAAGAGCGGCACCATCTAACGGGAACCTTCCCAGTAAATGGCATTGATGCCAATGTGTTATTCGACTCCGGCGCCTCTCACACTTCGTATCACCATCCTTTGTGAAGAGGTTGAAGCTAGATGCGGATGAGCTACCGAACTTCATGGTTACTCTCCCATCGAAGGAGCGAGTAAAGTGCACCAAGTATTATCAATCAGCCACAATCCAAATCAAAGGGAATCGTTTCCCATTTCCTTCATCGAATTCAATGGATTGGGATTCGACTTAATCATTGGAATGAATTGGTTGGAGCGGCACAAGGGTAGAATCCTCTGCGCCGAGCATCGTTTGCTGCTCAAGAGTCCTTCTGGGGTTACGTATCTTACCGCCAGAGACCGAGAGAGCCTTCGACCACACTCATATCTGCCATGGCTATGTACCGGGAGCTCAGAAAGGGCCAGAAGATATCTGTGTTATGTACAAGACCTGGAGAGAGATCCAGAGTTCAGTGAGATGTACCCATTGTATCCGAATATCCCGATGTATTCCCTAAGGAGCTACCCGGCATGCCACCACCGAGAGCAGTGGAATTGAAATTGATCTATTGCCAGGTACCGGTCCCATTGCTAGGGCACCGTACCGCATGGCACCTGCAGAAATGACCGAACTAAAGAGCAGTTAAGAGACCTTCTAGACAAAGGGTTTATACGCCCGAGCGTATCACCCTGGGGAGCACCGGTCTCTTCGTGAAGAAGAAGGACGGTAGCCTCCGACTTTGCATTGACTACCGCGAGCTGAATGCGGTCACAGTCAAAAATAAATACCCACTGCCACGTATCGACGACCTATTCGACCAGTTGAAAGGAGCCTCAGTCTTCTCCAAGATCGACCTCCGTTCAGGGTATCATCAGATTGCAATCAAAGAACAAGACATGAGAAAACGGCATTCCGTACCAGATATGGCCACTACGAATTCACAGTGATGCCATTCGGTTTGTCAAACGCACCAGCTAAATTCATGGACCTCATGAATCGACTATTCAGTGAGCAGTTGGACACTTCAGTGGTTGTCTTCATCGACGACATACTCGTATACTCCAAATCACCAGAGGAACATGAAATCATTTGAGGAAAGTGCTTGAGACACTGCGCGAGAACCAGCTGTATGCGAAGTTCTCCAAATGCGAGTTTGGCTTGATCAGGTATCATTCCTTGGACATGTCATCTCGAGCGCAGGTATCTCGGTTGACCCTTCTAAGATAGAAGTTGTATGATCATGGCCTAGACCCAAGACTGTTACCGACATTAGGAGCTTTCTTGGTCTAGCCGGTTACTACCGGAGATTTGTAAGGGACTTCTCGAAAGTCGCTAAGCCCATGACTACACTGATGAAGAAAGATGCACCGTTTGTATGGACACACGAGTGCGAGCTATCATTTCAGAAACTGAAAGACTCATTGACCTCAGCGCCCGTCCTTACTCTTCCAGAGGGCACAGAGGGATTTGAGGTGTACTGTGATGCATCAGGCAAAGGAATGGGATGCGTACTCATGCAGCATGGCAAGGTTGTTGCTTATGCCTCCCGCCAGCTGAAAAAGCATGAGGAGAATTACCCGACTCACGACTTAGAGTTAGGAGCCATTGTCTTCGCCTTGAAGATATGGCGACACTATCTCTATGGGGTAAGCATCACCATCTACTCCGACCATAAGAGCTTACAGTATGTATTCACGCAGAAAGAACTGAACTTGAGACAGAGAAGATGGATGGAATTTCTTTCAGACTATGACATCAACTTGCAGTATAAGGAAGGGAAGGCAAACATCGTAGCCGACGCCCTGAGCCGTCGAGCACACTCGCTCCATTCGCTACTCGCTTCTTCTAGCTTGGTTGACGAGGTGCGAGACGCTCAGTTGAGCGACCCTTACCTAACCGAAATCAGACACAAGATCGAGAATGGTACATTTGAGAAGAAGAAGTATGACTTCAAGCTACATGAAGATGGTTTGATTCGGTTGAATGGCAGGCTATGCGTCCCCCGAAGCAATGCTGAGCTAAGGGATCGCATCCTGCGAGAGTCACACTGTTCCACATTGTCAGTCCATCCGGGAGCCTCCAAGATGTACAAAGACATGAAGAGGTACTTCTGGTGGTCTGGAATGAAATCAGATGTGACAGAATTTGTATTGAGATGCTTAACATGCCAGAAGGTAAAATTTGAACACCGTAGACCGGGCGGAATGGTACAATCGATGCCAGTTCCGGAGTGGAAATTTCATGATATCTCCATGGATTTTGTTGTAGGACTCCCACCTGCCAGGGGAGGACTCAACATGATCTGGGTTGTAGTGATCGCCTTACCAAGGTTGCCAGATTCATACCGATGAAGGACACCTGGAAGGTAGTAAAGCTAGCTGAGCTTTTCGATAAGGAGATTATCAGCACCACGGAGTCCCTAAGACTATAGTATCTGACCGCGACACCAGATTTCTTTCGAGATACTGGAGAGCTACAAGGGAAGCGTTGGGTACAGAATTGAAGTTGAGTACCGCCTTCCATCCTCAACCGACGGTCAGACAGAAAGGACCATCCAGACACTGGAGGACATGCTTCGGGCATGTGCCTTGGACTTTCAGGGGAGTTGGTTAGATAAGCTTCATCTTATCGAGTTCTCGTATAATAATAGTTATCACGCCTCGATTAAGATGTCGCCTTTCCAAGCTCTATACGGTAGACCTTGCCGTACACCCTTGTGTTGGGATGAGTCAAGTGAAGCGGTCATAATAGGACCGGAGTATCTTGAGCAAGTGCAAGCGAAGTGCACAAATCGAGCTAACATGAAGGCAGCCCAAGATAGACAGAAATCCTATGCGGATGTGAGACGACGCGACCTTGAGTTCGCCGTGGGCGACCAAGTGTTCTTGCGAGTTTCACCTATGAAGGGTGTCTTCCGTTTTGGTCAGAAGGGCAAGCTAAGCCCAAAGTTTGTAGGGCCGTACACTATCACCGAAAGAGTTGGATCCGTAGCCTACAGGTTAGCACTACCTGAGGACTTGGGGCGTGTCCATGATGTATTTCATGTGTCACAACTCAAGAAGTATATTGCTGATCCTTCTCATGTGTTAGAGCCCGAGCACTTATCCATTGAGCCAAACATGAGATATGTTGAAACCCCAGTGAGAATCCTCGATAGGAAGACCAGAGACACTCGCCATAAGTCTATACGAATGGTGAAGGTCCTATGGTCAAACCAATGTCGAAGAAGCGACATGGGATTGGAAGATGCCATGAAGGCTAAGTACCCACAGCTGTTCATAGACTAGAGAGTCTAGCATTTAGCAATACGGGTACGGGTCGTACCCCTTTTAAGGGGGGTAGAGCCCTTTTGCTTTTGCATTGCTTCGGGGTAAGCATTGCTTAGTGTGTAGGTGTTGTAATAGACTTGTGTATGGCACATGTAGTGTAAGTGAATTGGTATGTGTATGTATGTGTAATGTGTAGTGTATGAATGATTTGTACGATGATGATGGATGATTTGTGTAATGGTGTATTGTGGAATGGTATGAATGAAAATGTTGAATTGTGTATGTGAATTGCGTATGATGCTTGAAGCGTGTTTGTTTGCAATGTGGAATGGAGTAAACACCTCATAGGTGTAGTAAGACACATTAGTGCAATTGGTTTGCCTAATGAGTAGAATTACTAAACCATTAACCTTGAGCAACTTTGAGGGCAAAGTTTCTTAAGGGGGGTAGATTGAAATACCCCGTAATTAAAAATAGTGATTAATTAGGCTAATAAATAATTTAGAAGCTTAATTAAGTATAAATAATCATAAGGGAACAAATCCCGAAGAAAACGGATCCTTAAAACGGATTAAAATCACTAACGAACCTTAAAGCGCGTTTTTCGAGGTAACCGGGAAAACGTGTCTTTAAGCGGGTCAAATAGACTCGTAACAATTTTGGTCAACTAAATAATCATTAATAAATATTAGTGAAGCTTTAGACCAATAATAAAATCAAGAAAACGAGAGATTAGTAAAAACTGTCAAAAACGGGAAGTTGTGGGGTAGAAATACAAATAACCAAACTTATGTGTCCACTTTTAAAATAAAAAGCAAAAATGCGTGTGTGTGTGTGTAGTGCCAGCCGGCCCCTTTTCCCCTCTCTCACACACTCACTCACACTCTCTTATTTACAAACAAACAAAAATCATAAAGTAAACCCCCACTCACTTTACCACTCTCTCTCCTATTTCATTCTCCTCACTCACGTAGAACTCCCCCCCCTCTTCCTCTCTCTATTCTTTTCTTTTCCCCAGCCGAACAACAATGGAGGTTTGAAGAACCACTCACAAAACTAATCTCTCATCTTGTAAACCCCTCAAACCTCTTCCAAAAATTACAAAAATTACACCATTGTCTTCCTCTCCTCAAGAGCAACACTCTCTTTTCAAAATCCAGAAAAGAGCATTTTCGTTTTCATGGGTATACCCCATTTGGAGCTTCAAGACTACCATTAGAATCACCTCCTTCTCCTTGTCGTTTTGAGGTAAAAATCTTCATGAAACTCCATCTTTTCTAGCCTTGTGGGCAAAACGAAATTTAGAAACTAAGCTCTTGTTACTCCTTGTGTTCTAGCCGATTTTGGCCTCATTGGTGGAGTTGGAATCTTGTTCTTGAGCCACTCCAAGCTTTATTTACACCCTTGGGAGGTAAAGGAAATTCTAAACCCTAAATCTTACATTAAAACTTAAATAATGTTAGGGTTAGTTTTAGTATTGAATGTGTGTGTATGTATGGGTTATGATATTAGATTTGTGAAGTACTATAACCGGTGGAGAAAGAGAGAAGGAAGAAACAAGAAGAAGAAAGAAAACTAGAAGAAAACAAGGTAAGGATACTCACTTGTGTAGCTTGGTATATATATGTATGTAACAGATTTTAAAAGGTTGAAATGAGTAATGGAAATGGTAAGGTATTGATAGTGTAATGTGTAGGAGGAAACTAATGTTTTAAAACCCTTAAAAGACATTTTAAAAACTGTTAAACTAGATTGTGAAGTAACGTTGAGTGCAGGAATTTTTAGAGTGTTTAGTGTTGGTATTATGTGTGGGAGCTTTGTAGATTATTGCTGTTTTGAACAGGTGAGATGGGTAACAAATTGTGAACTAGAATATGTGGTGAGAGTGTAAAAATATAGGGGAGACTATGGCAAAATTTACCTAGGATTAGAACACTTAGTGAATTTTAAACTAGGTGAATAAGGTAGGTTGTAACAGATTTTGTTAGAGAAAGATAGAGGGTATATTAGGAGAGATAGCTAATGTAGTTGTAATGTATTAGAGGTGTTAGAAATGACATTAGAAGAGGGAGTTGTAGATGGAGAGTGTTAGTGTTAAAATCTGTAGCATAATGCAACTAGAGAAGAAGCTAGGTGAGTGTTGTAAGAAACTTGGAAAATTATGTGAGTGAATTAGTATAGAATTGTGTAAAGAGTTAAGGAGTGAACTAGGGTGTGTTAAGAGGTTTAATTAGTGTTAAAACAAGTGGGATTAAGTGTAGGAACAATGGGGAAGTAATGGGTAAAAGAGAGGACTGAAAACAGAAATAAAAATGCAAATACTGGGCCGGACCGACCTTGGGACCGAACTTGCAAGGTCGGTCGAGCCCAGATTTACAAAGACGGGAAAGCTTCTGGAATGACCGGACTTGGACCGGACTTGCAACTTGCAAGTTCGGTCGGACTAAAAATTCTCCCGTCTGTAACCTACTGGAATGGACCGACCTTGCGACCGGACTTGCAAGGTCGGTCGACTCAAAAATTTTCCGTCGAGTAAGCTACTGGAATGGACCGACCTTGCGACTGGACTTGCAAGGTCGGTCGGGCTAGAATTCGCCTGTAACGAAACTTACTGGAATGGACCGACCTTGGGACCGGACATGCAAGGTCGGTCGACTCCAGAATTTCGAAACCAAAACTTACTGGAATGGACCGACCTTGGGACCGGACTTGCAAGGTCGGTCGGCCAGAAGAATTTCCGTAATCTGAGTTACTGGAATGGACCGGACTTGCAAGGTCGGTCGCAAGTCCGGTCCGGTCAAAAAAAAAATTAATTAAATTAAATATATATATATATGTGTATACCTACATGTATATATTATGTACATGTATGTAAGCATGCAAACGTTGAGTAAGAAAGTGAAACTTAAGTAATGAAAAATAAGTAAGTAAAGTGTAAGTGTAAGAAGTATAAGGACATAGTAAGTAGGAGTTAAGTTGATGATAGGTATATTAATTACTCAATTATATGTATATAATAGGACTTGATTTGTGACACCGAAGGACGTTTGGAAACACGTGCAACGGTGAACGGTATGGATTCCTCATGCCCCGTATGCTATCTTGGTTACTCTGATTTGTGTGTTGTGCTAATTGATCACCAAATAAGATAAATGCACGAATCGGAGTTATTATGCATACTTGTGAAAATGTAGTGTTGTATGTTATGAATTTTTCTTAAATCTTAGTTTGTATAATTCATGAAATGTATGGATGATATGAATGCTTGTATGAATGTTGCAATGTATTGTGACCGAATGTGTTGACTTTGGACTTCTAACTTATTCCTAACAAGCTAACCATTCTAACTTAAATTGGTAATTAAATTGGAATGAGTAGAAGTCCGATATAGTTTCGGCCACGCGTGAGGATGCGGAGTCACGAGAGGTTGGCTCCAATTCCTGACTCTTAAACTGGTCCGCGGCCCAAATCCCTTAAGTGGGTAGCATCCCGGATTGGTGAGTCAAGTAAATCCCGGAGGTGGGACGGCGTAGTCCCCAGGGCCGGAGGTCCTGACGACTTAACTTGAGTATAAGTAAGTAAGTAAGAATGAGTAAGTAAAGTAAATGAAAGTAAGTAATTGTAAGTAAGAAAAAAAAGTAAGTAATGAGTAAAAGAGTAAAAGCATTACGATTAACCCGGATGCATAATTTGGCTAACCTTGTGAAGGTAAGTAAGATGTGTGCTATTATATTGTTGCCTTGGATTGTGTAATGAATTGTACTAGCATGTATGTTGAATGCAAAGCATGTATGTATGAAATAAATGAACAGCATGTTTAGTGGACGTCAAATAGTCGGCGTGCCCTAGCTAGCACGCGGTATATGCGGAGTTTATACGCAGCGTTTGCTGAGCCCCTTGGGGCACCATTTTTACTACACGCAGGTACTCGTGAAGGATGAAG
The DNA here is from genome assembly GCA_023374045.1 of Limonium bicolor. NCBI lineage: Eukaryota > Viridiplantae > Streptophyta > Magnoliopsida > Caryophyllales > Plumbaginaceae > Limonium > Limonium bicolor. The sequence continues at coordinate 283,718,658 of CM041776.1, forward strand.
ATGTGAAGGCTTAGTTTTATTTCTTTGTCTTTCTTTTTGGATTGTAAACAATGAAATTATGATTGGTGTACTGAGTAGTACATGGCTATAGCTTTTGATTAGCCGGTGTACCATGGGGTACACCTTTTTGGATTTTGATAGGATGGGAATTGGTATAGATGAGTAGCCTTAGAAACTCATTCTTTTGGTAAGCTTGAAAGGTTGTAATTGAATATACTTTAAATACTCGGTGATCCAGGATGTAAGTATACTCGGTGATCCAAGAATTGTAAGTATGTTATGTTTTGGGTAATGGAAGCAATGTCTAGTAGCTCGGTACTTATGTTCATCAGACCGTGGCTGTAAGTAAGGTAAGCCTAGCTAGCCGTATGGGCGGTTAGCGGCGTTGTACCACCCGCCGTAGTAATTATGTAATATTTCCGCTGCGAACTCGTAAGATTAATAGGACGATTAGACGGTAAGCATAGGATTAGCGGTTGGGGTGTTACATTGAACCCCAACATGAAGGAGGTAGTTAAGAAGGAGGTTATCAAGCTCTTGGATGCAGGTATTATCTATCCAATTTCTGACAGTGAATGGGTAAGTCCTACAAAGGTAGTACCTAAGAAGGGAGGTTTAACTATGGTGCCTAATGATAAGGGTGAGTTAGTTCCTCAGTGTATGTTACTGGGCATAGAGTTTGTATTGACTACCAAAAATTGAATGCCACCACTAGGAAAGACCATTTTCCCCTTCCCTTTATTGACCAGATGTTGGAAAGGCTTGCAGGACAAGAATATTATTGCTTCCTAGATGGTTACTCTGGTTATTTTCAGATTCCAGTTGCTAAGGAAGATCAAGAGAAAACCACTTTTACATGTCCGTATGGTACTTATGCTTATCGACGCATGCCTTTTTGGTTTATGTAACACACCAACCACTTTTCAGCGGTGCATGACTGCTATTTTTGCTGATTTTTATTGAAAAGTGCATTGAGATCTTTATGGATGATTTTTCTGTGTTTGGATTGACTTTTGACTCTTGTTTGAGAGACTTGGATTTAATCTTAGCCAGGTGCAGGGAAACTAACTTGGTGCTTAATTGGGAGAAGTGCCACTTCATGGTGCAGGAAGGCATTGTGTTAGGACACAAAATTTCCAAGAAGGGAATTGAGGTAGACAGGGCTAAGGTCAAAGTGATAGAGCAATTGCCACCACCATCATCGGTAAAGGATGTCCGGAGTTTTCTCAGTCATGCAGGTTTTTATAGGCTTTTTGTTAAGGATTTTTCTAAGCCTCTTTGTGATTTGTTAATTAAGGATGCTAAATTTGAGTTTACAAAAGAGTGTTTAGATGCTTTTAATTTGCTTAAGGCTAAATTGGTTTATGCTCCTGTAATTGTTGCTCCTGACTGGTCACTACCTTTCGAGATTATGTGTGATGCTAGTGATTATGCTCTGGGAGCAGCTTTGGGTCAGAGGCATGACAAAGTGTTGAGGATAGTCTATTATGCTAGTAAGACTATGAATGATGCGCAGAAGAATTACGCAACCACGGATAAGGAGCTGCTGGCAATTGTCTTTGTGTGTGATAAGTTTCGACCTTACATCATTGGCAGCAGAGTCATTGTGCACACTGACCTCTCCGCTCTCAAGTATCTCTTTAAAAAGGTTGATGCTAAACCTCGTCTAATAAGATGGATTTTACTTTTGAAGGAATTCGACATTGAGATTAGAGATAAACCTGGAGCGCAGAACGGTGTGGCTGATCACTTATCCCGTATGGAAGTTCCAGACGATGGCAAGCCGATCAATGAGTATTTTCCTGATGAGTATGTCTACATGGTTGGTTGTTCAACGGACCCTTGGTATGCTAATATCACGAATTCTTAGCTAAGGGAATCGTTCCTCCAGAATTGACGTATCAGCAGAAGAAGAAGTTCTTCTCCACGGTTAAGCGTTATCTTTGGGACGATCCTTTTATGTTCAAGGTTTGTGCAGACGGTATGATTCGTAGGTGTGTTTCTGAGGATGAAGCTAGAGATATCCTTTCACACTGTCACTCTAGAGAAGCAGGGGGTCATTTTGGTCCGGCTAGGACAACCGTGAAAGTTTTGGAGGTTGGATTCTTTTGGAAAAACTTGAATAAGGATTATTATCAGTTTGTGTCCACATGTGATTAGTGTCAAATGCAGGGAAATTTATCTAGACGCCACTAGATGCCTTTGAATTCTATCTTGGAAGTTGAACCGTTCGATCTTTGGGGCATTGATTTCATGGGACCGTTTCCATCATCTCAAGGTAACCTTTACATCTTGGTAGCAGTGGATTATGTTACAAAATGGGCTGAAGTAGTAGCAACACCTACCAATGATGCAATAGTGGTGCTGAAGTTTTTGAAGAAGAATATATTCACCCGTTTTGGTGTTCCGCGAGCAATCATTAGTGATGGAGGTACCCACTTTTGCAACAAACAGTTTGACGATCTTCTGCAAAAGTATGGCGTACGACATAAGGTTTCTCTGCCGTATCATCCACAAACAAACGGGCAAGCCGAGATAATGAACAGAGAAATCAAGTGGATCCTCCAAAAATCTATCACATCCTCTAGACGAGATTGGTCGCTCAAGCTCGATGATGCCTTGTGGGCGTATCGAACTGCCTTCAAAACACCCTTAGGTATGTCTCCGTACAAGTTGGTTTATGGCAAGGAATGTCACCTGGCTGTAGAGCTGGAGCATAAGTCTTTTTGGGCAATCAAAGCGTTAAATTTTGATCTACAAAAGGCTGGTGAGAAGCGCAAATTGCAGTTGTGTGATCTTGAAGAATTTAGAGAGGAAGCTTATGAGAATGCCAAGATCTACAAGGAGAGAACAAAGAGATGGCATGATAAGCTATTGGTCAAGAGAGAGTTTCACGTTGGGGATAAGGTTCTGCTATTCAACTCCTCTCTGAAACTGTTCCCAGGAAAGTTAAAGTCTCGTTGGTCCGGACCATTCACGGTGACAAGTGTCTCGCCGTATGGAGTCATCGGTTTAATCAACACAGAAGGGGAGACATTCAAAGTCAATGGGTCCCAGCTGAAGTATTATTTGAGTGGTGACATCACCGAGGTTCATTCGGTGATCACGGTTCATGACCCTCCATACTGAGTATGCAGTTGTACGGTCTAGCCAAAGACCGAAAAGACAGACTGCTAGTTGGGAGGCAACCCAATTTTCTTTCATGTTCTTTCTTTATTTTAGCTTGTTTATCGCTTTTAATTGTTCTAATGTCTTTTTTAGTTCATTTTCCGTGTTTAGGTTTATTAGTTTATAAGAGGTGCAAAGGGTGGTTTTGCGAAGTACACGGAGGGCCGTCCAGAGGAAGAATTCTCAATGTGGTATGGGACCTGTTACATATCTTAAGTCCTGGACCGAGCTAAGACAGAACTGTCGGCATGAATAAGAGGGTGGTCCAGGACCTGTTGCATATCTTAAGTCCCGGACCCATGAAGGATGGAAATCTCGACACGTCGTAAGAGGTGGTCCGGGACCTGTTACATATCTTAAGTCCCGGACCCAATGCTTTAGTGATTCTCGACCTACTTCACCCAGCGGTCCGGGACCTCATCCAAGACTTAAGTCCCGGACCATACCCAGTTCCAAAAATAAATAAAGTCACGCGAGCCAGGTCGTCTTCTTCTTTCTAAATTTCCCAAATTGGAAAACCCAACTCCCGCAATCCCTAACCTGCGACTACTCTCCCGCCCCTATCGCTCAACCATCACTCCAGCCTCCACATCACCACCTACACTCGCCTCATTCCACACTCACTTTCGTCATCCGCCCAGCCCAGCCACTCACCACACCCGACCACCACACACTACTAATCCCAGATTCCATCGTTCAAACCACCTACCCAGTCGCCGCTACCCTACTTCCGTTCGCACCTGTAATCTCCGCCACACTCACCACCAATCGTCAGCTCCAGCCACTTTGAAACCCCACTCTAGTCGACCACCACCTCCCACCTTCGTCTGTAGCCCCCACAGAAACCACATCCCCTGTTGCTCCACATTCACTTCCTACGCCACTTGCACACCAATTGCTGTCACTCACCCCCTCTAGCCGGCACACCACCACCAATTCCTTTGTCCAAAATCTCCATGGCTCCTAAACGTGTCCGCCGTTCTTCCACCGTCGGAGCTTCCTCAACGTCGGAAGCTGCTCTAATTCGGGTGTGGGAGACGGTTGATTCAGAGTTCATCAATGAGGCTGCTGCCCACTGGTTCCATGCGCAGGAACGGAAAATCATTGCTGAAAGGTCAGTTTGCCCAACTCTAATTGTTGATTTTGATTTGGAACGGTTGTTTTGAGCAAGAAGTTGGTTATGTCTGCTGAATCGGGGTGGAAAATGTTACCCGAGGCTGGTAAAATTGTTTTATGCGAATGCAACTTTGACTCAGGATAGGAATGCAATTACATATGTGGTTAAGAGGAAGGACATTCTGGTGAATGCCTCCCGCATTAGGAGGTTTCTGGATTTTTCCTGTAGCCACTAGGATTCCGACGCAGGAGAATAGAGATAATCAGGCATTGCTAGAGCGTCAAGCTAAAGAGTATTATATAAATCTGATTGTTAATGATCCCGAGGTCCAGAACCAACAGAGGAGAAATAACCGGGATAAGCAGGTAGTTACTGGGGATAAGCTACCTACCCCAGTCGAGCGTCTGATTTTGGGGATACTCATGTACAATGTTCGGCCCCGGGAGTGCGCAGTCCATGGTCTGGGTGATTGAGACAGACAACAGTGCTTCTCTGCCCTTCCCGCACTTTCTCCAATCTTTGTTCGCTGATGCTCAGGTGGATTTTACGGATGAGCAACCCCAGTTCGCCCGGTCTCCTCTCGACATGACGATGATGAGGTTCTTTCAGTGGGAGAAGACCGAGGGTCAGTGGGTGAAGCGACATCGCACTCTACCTGGTGCGCGAGCTCCCTGACCTGCTGAGGCTAATGAGGCTGAGCCGTCTACTGTTGCCGCTGGTGGTGAGGTCCCTGATGTCCCGATGACTGCTGGTCCGACCCCGGGATATGATGAGTTTCTTCGTGAGTTTTCTGATTGGAGGGGGATGGCCACAGCACGTTTCGATGGGTTTTGATGCTTATATGACTCAGGTGGACACTCGTTTGGATGAGATGAGCTTGGGCCTCTATGATTATGGAGCGCGGATCTCAGCTTTGGGGGCCCGCCAGACGGACTATGAGGCTAGACAGGAGGCGCGGTTTGCTGACTATAAGGCTCGCCAGGAGGCCCATTTCTCTGACTATGATGCCCACTTTGCTCAGCTGGAGTCCTGGCGTTTCCCTCGTGATCATCCACCACCTTAGTAGATCATTTTGCTGGTTTATTTTCTTTTATTTTCAGACTCTTTATCTTTTTATTGCTATTTTTGCTTTTCATTTATTTCTTTATTTTTGTTATTTTGATGTCTTTTTAGATTTTTAGTCAGCATTTTTATGAATTTTTCTTTAATGATTGGGATGTAATTGATAATTCTGCTAACTCTGCTACGTTCACTCACGGGATTGTGATCCTTTATTTTTGTTTCAAAGCTTTGCCTGCTATTCCTTGATATTCTTCCAGGCTTGCCAATGTTTTGTTAGTTTCGAATACATTACAAAGGAGACTCTGCCCAATTCTTTCCAGAATTCCATCCGCCTGATCTCTTCACCAATTTTTTAGGGGAGTTCTGTTCCTCCTTTTGCACTTTGTTTTTATTTTGAAAGCGATGAAGGCATTGCTTAATTCTAAAGTGTGAGAAGGGGGGTTGCACTTGTTTTTATTTTGAAAGCAATGAGGGCATTGCTTAATTCTAAAGTGTGAGAAAGGGGGGGTTGCACTTGCTTTTGTGTTCTGAATATCAATTTGCTTATCTTTCTTTGACTTTTGACATTATTTGGCTCTCTATTACTGGCTTTTGCTGACCCTCAACAAAAATTTTCTATTTTGACATACTTGGTTTTGATTTGTGGTTGGATGAGTCAGTTGGGAATACCGTACAAGTAGCACGTATTCTGAAGTTGAATTTGGATTTCGGTCAAAGACACTCTGGTTATACTTCTTGTATGTACAATTTTTGTTAAAATTTTTATCTATTTCCTTCAATAAAAGGTGAGACCATTTTGTGACTATTTTTTATTGGACTAACTTGGGGCTTTGGAAAGTTATGGAATGAAAGGAAGGAAAGGACAAAGGCAATGTACTCCTCTAATCTATTCTGAACCGGAGCAGGCCTCTCCCATCTGGTAATTAAGTCCTTGAAGTGCCTTATCAGTCATCTACCTAAGATCATCTGATCTGGGATAGAAGGCCCAACACCACTACATGGATGGAGAGAAAAGTCTGGGGGGTGAAGAGAATAATGCTAACTTAGAAAATCGGGAGAAAGTACTTTCATTTTAATAAGTTTATTGTAAATTATTCCTTAATTATGAGTACGTGGTAATGAAAGGTAACGTGGAATATGACATTACTTCTTGCCCCTTGTCGTCCATTGGATTGTGGAAAGTAAAGCCCTAAGTGAAATCTAGACTGAACGGTCATAATAATTGTCTCAGGCATTTAACAATATCTTCGTTTCACTGTTTATGAAAACCTGCAGTACTAACCATTGTGACTTATGATTGTTGTTCGATATTAGATTTCCTTGTACACTTTTCCTGAACTGATGATTCCCCGCTATTGAAATCCAGTATATTCTTATTGCAGTATTTGCTTGAGGGCAAGCAAAGGTTAAGTGTGAGAAAGTTGATAAGTCGGGAATTTACCTATTTCTATGGGGTTTCTTTATGCCTAATTCGTTGATTTTTACCACTAAATTCCCGTCTTATGAGTATTTTTGAGGTTCATGTTGCAATTGTCTTCTATGATGGGTTTTTGTGCCATTTCAGGTAAAAATCTCAAGAAAGCACGTTCCCTATCATTGTTGAAGTATTTTGGCTTTTCAAACAAGTTGAACGGAGTGAAGACGCACATTATCCAACAATTTCAGGTTAGGTCCGGGACCTCATACAAGTCCTAAGTCCCGGACCAACCCTTAGACGGATTCTCGACCTCTTTTGAAGATTGGTCCGGGACCTCATACATACCTTAGGTCCCGGACCATAACAAGACCTGATGCTTGAACAAATCTGAGGACGGGTCCGGGACTTGATACACATCCAAAGTCCCGGACCACAACCAGGCTTCACTCTCGACTAGTTTTAAGGACAGGTTCGGGACTTCATACATATCTTAAGTCTCGAACCATGCATAAAGACAATTCTCACGGATTTTGAAGGATGGTCCGGGACCTTAGACGTGGACTAAGTCCCGGACCAATTAGATAAAACGCAGCAGATTTCCTAACTGAAAGAGATTTTTGAAGATAAAGAGGAGGTTGGGAGAACGTCCTATAAAGGCCAAAATATACAGAATAGCATAGACAGTTTTTGACACAGAACACAAAGGAGAGAGAGAAAAGGTTGAGCTTTGGGAAGATCTTGGAGATTATTGAAGAGAGAAGACTGAAGGCTAAGAATAGAGAATTCGCGACGGCTACCGAAATCAGAGTTTCTTCTAGTTCTTCCTTCCCTGAGTCTGTTCTATTCAATTTGAGCACTGTTATCATGACTATGTCTGAGTAGTCCCTTTTTAATTCTGGTTTTCTATGTATCCCTAGATTGATTATTCCTGTACCTTTGTGATTTTCTGCAATTCGATTGAATAAAGTTCTTTTCTTTACTGAATTTCCTTAATCTTTTATAATCTAGCCAATTATAGAGATTACTATTTTGTTAGCTTATAAGTGACGAATGCGGCTTTCAATTGAATACAGGAAAAGAACCGGTTAGTATAGAGATGGTAATTCCTCTAAATTGCTAATTGACCATTAATCTAGATTGTTCTTAAAGTAGTTAGTAAGTATTGGGTTCATAACGGGAGTTAGAATTCGGTCTTTACTAATTAGAATTTGCTGAGCGGGAGACCAGAGGTAAATTACCATTGTTCTAGGGTGTTATTCAGAATTGTTTTGGAAATTACTTAGGGAAAGGAATTACAAATCTAGGGAGAAGTAGTAAACCGGGATTCCTTTCCCAAATTAGATTCGAATCAATTAATTTTACTGCTATATTTTTCTGCTATTTACTGTTTTTCAATCTATTTACAGCAATTATTCACATCAAACTAAAACCCCCAATTTCTTGTTTTTCATACGTTGTTTAGTCTTTTTATTTTTGTTCGTTTAGTAAAGATTAAAACTAGACATCGCCTTCTCTGGTTCAATACTTAGGGAATACTCTCTAATTAAAACTTGCTAGAATTGACCGGTACACTTGCCATTAGGTTTTACCCCATCAGGAGGTCCGGGTTTGTTACTTAGAAAGCAAACCAAACCCAAAAGGCTGAGGGCAAAATCATATTTCGTCATCCATCTGAGTGAGAATCGGCCACTGAGGGTGTGCTATGTAGCTGGTCCGGATGATCCTCCTGGTCACAAACCCGGACCAGGCTCAATTTTCAACAGATTGACGAGTTAAAAACGTAGAAAGAAGAGAATGAAGAGAAGACTCCGCGGGTGACGATCATAGTTGAGAAAAGAAGAAAATGAAGGGAAACGAAGAGAAGAAGAAGATAAAAAAGAAGGAGAAAGGAAGGGGCTCTACCTCCATTGAATCTCATCACCTTATCCATGACTATTTTTCTCCCTTTCTCTTCTCTATCTTTTTATTGCTTCAGTAGTCTCTTTGTATCTTGGGATGGGATTTTTCCCCTAAACCCTTAAACTTCATCATTGAATTTAAAACTTGGTTAATGCTTTATTTTAGTTCTTGTGCTTAATGAAGAAGATTATTGAGTGATTATGGCTTATGAGATTGTCTTTATTGAATTTGGGGATTTGCTTAGGGTTTGCTCAATTATTTGTCAATGTGTTAAATTGGTTGGTTTAACGTTGCCGATTAGTTTAGCATTAGTGTGGATTTCTATGGACAGTTTTCCGGAAGTAGGAATCTATACCGTTGGGGACTAAATTAATGTTATTTATCAAAGGTCGGTGAGATAGATTCCATTGCAACTTTGGGGAACTTGTGCTTAATACTATCGATTGAACCGAGTATTCGGATTAACCTTTGGGTTCTGGCTAAATTGGTTAGGATTAGTAGACCAGGATGTGAGCTATTAGTTATTTAAGTGTTCCCGTGTTTAGCTGTAAGTTCAAGGATCGACAATCAGTAGTAAAGGGGTTATGGGTGCAAAGATCCATCCTGAGATACACCTATCCTAGATTGGTTAGATTAGTTTTATTGTTTTCTTTATTTTTCCATCTATCTAACCAAAAACCCCAAAATTGTTCTCTCTAGAAGGCCTAGTGAATTCACTCCCAAACTTTCATCATTCTGCTTTGCATGTGGCTTTTTGACCTGCCGTTTTCACCAAGAAACCTTCCTCTCATTTCAATCCTTATTACTATATTGTCTAATTTGGGAGTTGAAGTGGCTTGTGCGACTGGATATCCTATAGCCGGACGCGTCTACATGACAATCATTATTGGTAACCAGGTAAGAGATGAGTTATGGATTACGGTTTACAAGCTCGTTATCTTCCCTTTCTTCCTGAGTACGGAGGGGACAATAGAAAAGAGAAGTTGTGAAGAGTGGGAGGAAGAACTTAACAAGGGGATAGAGAAGGATGTCAAAGGAGAGGAAGTGAACAAGAGGAAGGATTGGGAGAAGAAAAGGAATGTTAAGGTGCAATACCTCCATCCCACATCGGGATATGAGTAGTAATATGAATGGTTTATAGGGATACGTATGGGTTGACTACAACAACAAGGTCTTCCACTTTAAGGCCCAAGTGAGAACAAAGGGCTTGAGGTGGCTAGTTTTCAAGCCTGGATGTCTTGGGAGCTAAGTTGTTGAATAGTTTCTCATATACGGTGTTATAAATGGTTCAAAGCAGACTCGGGACCATGTCGGGATGGACTACCTGAAACCTACCGAGGAGGTTCATGGGACTTGGGTGTTAGGCTTGCGACGAGGACGTCGCGTTCTTTGAGTGAGGGAATATGTAATACCCCCATCCCACATCGGGATATGAGTAGTAATGTAAAAATGGTTTATAAGGATACATATAGGTTGACTACAACAACAAGACCTTCCACTTTTAAGACCCAAGTGATGACAAAGGGCTTGAGGTGGCTAGTTTTCAAGCCCATATGGCTTGGGAGCTAGCTTGTTAGACAGTTGCCCATAGGGGGTGTTACATAAGGTGTCATCATAGTGGTAGATTGGTAAGCTAGTTAGGATGTTTTTCCCCGCAGAAGTCCTCGGTAAGATAATATCATCCCCACAAGTACCAGAGAAAGTTTCGTTCCTCCTCTTTGACAGACGTGAGAGAATATTGAGTTTCAACATGCATGCAGCGATGTGTTGTGCTTACGGTTTGGAGTAGGGGTGTGTGGATGTGTCTTCCAGAGCCTGGTGATGAGATGGGAAGGGGTTTCAAATGGAACGAAACATATGTGGAAAGGGTTGAGACGGTGGAACAACCGGGCAAGGAAGATGATGATTCCAGAGAATCCAAATACATGGTAGAGCACGTTCCTGCGAAAAAGGGTGGAAGGAGGATCATCTGGGTTAACAAGGATACATTAGAATTTCTCAGAACATACGCTCTCAAGGATGCTGAAGATAAAGAGACTATAACATCAGATGCTGGGTTGATGAGAAGTGAGAAGGAGGGAAAGGTTTTAGTCGAAACGCCACCGCGCATGGAGATTAAAGATGAAGTTGGGTTGTTATTTGGTTCGGTAACGTTTAGGGATAGAGGAGTGTTGCTTAGTTTGATGGAAAATTTAACAATACACACAACTACAAGTTTCACTGAAGATGCCGAAAAACCGGGTTGTTGCGAATGAAGGTGGTAGAAAGAATTTTCGGAGCTGGTGTGGTTACATCCGGATCACACGCGAGAACTTGGTTCGTTTGGCATGGGAGGTTAAGGACATGGTAACGAATGGAAGGCTCATGTTGTTGTACCCCAGATTTGGGTTAATGAATGTACTCCAGTCTAGGAGAAAATAATTGTCGAAGAAAATGACATATTCCAGCCGATATTTCGGCTTGGTTGGGCCGATGGTCAACACCGGGGGCACTTTCAACCGATTAAAGATGGGACTCTTTCGTTGCATTGTGGAATGTCTGTGTACTGCCCTCTCTCGGTGGAACAAGTGGCAAGCTTCAGCTTTGCAACGTGGATAACTAGGTGGGGTTGTAGAAGTCATGATTCAACATGCATGATGAGCTCTACTATAATTATGGTCCGGGACCTACGTAATCATGAAAGTCCATAATGGTTCTTTTTGTTGCTGCAAACAGTGTTAGGTGCTCGCAAGCGTAATAATAAAGTGACTATATGACAATTCTCGGTCCGCCCGGGGGTTGCCGAGAATTATGAGATGGTGCTGAGTCGACTATAGTGGAAGAGGGACACCTCTGGTAGCCTATACACGACCCGATGTCCCTTGCGTCTATGTTATTTCACTTTGTTACAGTAGTGTCTGTTATGTAATGCTTTTGTTAGTTGTCCGTGGTCTGATAATAGACTTAGTATGTCCTATGGTCTGAATGAGAAGCAATTTGTGGCAAATCGTGGGTAGGTCTGGAACACTTGCATCTCAAGATGTACTACTTGTCTAGGATTTAGAATCTTGGTCTGTATACTTTTTCAGGCCATCCTTTCCCTCTGTTATATTAATAATGGCTTTCACTTTTGAAAAAAAAAAACAAAAACCCCTAAACCTCTAATTTATTATGCACTAATGTATATATTTATACACATTTACTAAACTTATAATTAGTTAAATAGTTGCAAAAGTCTGTAGATAAAACTTTGTTGTACTGCAAAGGCCCCGGTTGCTTAATTTCATGTATTACAAAGACAGAAATACAAGTCCCAGTCTAATCTTGCTCCCTCTTTCTTGGCAAGCTTCTTTTTACAATTTTCCACTTGATTTCGCAAGAATTGATCCGTATACAATTCACAAAATCAGGGACTGGCCTGTCTATGATTGCAGCAGATTAATCGAGCCCACATATTCGTTCCGATCGATCATGTTAAGCACATGAAATAACTAACCACACTAAAAATAAACTGCACATAAATTATTAACTTTCATCATTCATATATATAAGGATAAGACTAAAAACAATTCGCATGCATATTGTCTTGTATACATATACACCCGTGACAGAGACTCGTGACAACCGCACTATATATATATTCAAAACGCAACTTGACAGATTCTTGTCCAAACTCGACATTTAAGTTGATGGAGGTTGAAGTAGAAAATCATTTGATCCCGGGTTCATCAAATAATCCGATCTTCAACTTCTCATTCCAGTATGTCACATAGTCCTGTGTGATTTATTTGGACGGTGTAGTTTATAGATGCTCACTAGCAAGGTCCAATAATCCATGAGGTTCCATCCTAAAACCAATTGGTATTATATGGAGTAACTCTAGACTATATGAACTACTTGCTAGCTACATAATTTTTCAATGTGGACTTACACTTGATCTCCAACACCCTTCCGCTAGACTGGCCTAAACATGCGGATAACAAACAAAAAAAAATCACTCATAAGAAATATTAAGTACAACAAGATGGTAATCCGATACTTGTACTGTTTATAAGAGTGGATGAACTATCTACTTCGATCAGTAATAGTGTACAATTCGTATACTCTATATATGCTTGCAATTAGTCGTTACCATAACATTGTTGAGTGTGGTTTATACATATTAAGATGAACTGTACATTTTTATACATACATAAACGTGATTTAGCACGTTCAAATACTCCCTCTGATTAGCTACGGGCTGATAGAGCCGTGCAAGGAATCATCTAAATTATTAATACGGGCCAGATCGATCGTAACATCTCTAGCTAAATTCCAATCTCATATAATTGGTTTCGCATTAGGAATTTTCTTACATTAATAGTAACGAGTAGTATTACAATATTCTTAAAATATAATTCCACATTTTATATTCCAAAAATAACGATTCTGGTTACCAAAGCAACCGTAAGAGTATCTATTAATATTATATGATATGATCCAACGTTACATATAGTCATACGCAGTTCTATATATTCCCATATTACTCGTTTTTCAACCACAATAATTCAAAAGTACGTTGGATTCACAAAGGTTTCATGGGTGGACACAAAGAAACAAGCTAGCTTTTTTGAAAATACCCATCTGTCATCGAAAAGTTATTTTTATTTTTGTTGTTGTTCTTGTTATTCCTGCTCCTATGTAACCCGGCGAGAAAGGCATTCTGCCATAGTATTGCCATTATATAACTGGTCTAACCAGTCAATTATCAAAAAAAAAATAATTCAAAAGTACGTGTGATCCACCCGGTAACTCCCTAATTCGGTACTAATATCCATAGCCGGCCAACAAGTTAGAAGTACGTACGGTGACAACCAAAATCGAAGTATTTGTCTCCTGTTGTACTACGTACTTACGCTTAATGGAAAGCACCACAGGAAGATGAACTGGCAAGCGTGTATGGTTATGTGACTCATGTGTGTAGTAACATATAGTAATAGTGGCAATATATAGGCCAGCTGCTATATCTTGATGAATGCATGGGTACAAACTATATATTTTTTTTTTTGATAATTGACTGGATAACCAGTTGATACGGCAATACTGAAGTTCATATGAACCTTTCTCGTCAAAAGGGTATTTTTAAAAGAAACTAGAAAACAAATCAAGGCAAAACAAAGAGAAAGAAAAACAAGATTAGAGGGTTCCTATTATCCCAAGTGACCGGTTGAAAGTTTAGTAAACTACTCAAAACTCAGTGGCTGCCTTTCTTGAAAATAGCCCTTGACCACAGTGGAGCTGGATACAAACTATATATTACTAGCTAGATGTCTTTTTCCCTTTGTATCGACGATCTAATGAAATACTTGGAGCTGGAAAATATACACCACGAGTTGGAAAAGGATCGAGCTAGCTAATCCTTTGATGGACCCATGAATTATATATGCTCTGAAATCCACACTCTGACTACCAAATTTGCTTTAAATTTTGTATGTTTTGTAACCTGGGTATGCACGCGTAATATATAGTCATCGACTCATCATAACAATTAATTGACTTACAAATCTAGCATTACTTGTACTATTAAGTAACTCATTTTGTTTATGAAGACGAAGACCTCTATTTCTGCCATGCATGGGTCAAATCGTCTTTTAGTCAAACTTGCTTAAAGTCACTGCAAGCAAACCCAGCTCAACTGTTGTAGAGATAGTGAAAGTAACGTAACGACTAACGAGAGAGATTACACATTACACGCTAATAGAAGTCTTTTTTTGTTTTTTTTAAATAACACACGCTAATAGAAGCTCGGTTAAACTAGTTGATGAGAAAGTGTAACCGATTTAAAAAACAAATTTATTACTCTCTCCGTGCTAATTGACCATCCTGTTTACTATTTAGACATGTCGTTTGACTTCAATTTTTAACATATAAGATAAATTAATTTTGAAAATTTAAGTTTTACATATGATTCTTTACATGATAAACTATATATTACAAAATTTAGTTTTATAAAATTATTTTATCTTATATACTTAATATTGAAGTGGAAAATCGTGTCATAAAGCAAACAGGACGATGAATTCAGGACGGGGAGTACATTTTACCAAACCTCAAACAAGAATAAAAAAATACACAACTGTTTTATGTTACTCGAATTTGAGTTACCTCTCTGCTACTGACTACTGTTGCCGTTTCCTTTCAAAAAAAAAAAGAAAAAAAAAAGACTACTGCTGCCGTGAATATTGACTGATTGATTATACAGTTGCAAATTTTAGCGGTTGAACCATCCACCTTCATTCTGTACCGTACTGTACACGGGAACAGCAGTAGGTCGAAACTGATTGGCTATCGCTCGACCTTGGTCCATCAGAATTGAAGAGAGACTTTAATCTCAATTGTCCTCAGTGATAAATACAACTTACCAACTCTTATTGAAAAATGAAGAATAAAAATTAAGAGCATTTAATTATACAAGATATACATGAAGGAAAATTGAATTTTCCACATCCTAGCTAGATAACAAAAAATAACAACTTTGCATTTCAAGTATGTATACATACGTCTCTTATGTAAACATTAACAGTATATATAACCTGAAATTCATAAACATTTTACATGACCTCGATCCCAAATTCAGATCCATTTTATTTATAAAAAATAGTACACTAACATTTGATATGAATACAAAGAATATATATTAGTACTAATTTACTTACTGGGTGCGTCTATATGATCGATCTATAAGTACATTACATATAGTTGCTATATATCCATGGGTCCAGTCCATTTACTGGATTTTTACCCAAAGACCTTCACTAGGCACATCCTTATACACCACAAACAGAAGATAATAACCAGATGGCGCCAAATTAACTTCACTAGGCATCTTCACACTCAAACCATACACATCATTTCCTTTCACCATCCCCTTCTCCACCACACTCAACACCAACAACCGCTGATTCATCGAAAACGAATGCGTATTAAACGGCGGCGCAAACATTGTCACACTAACAGCCGCTAAATCCACTACACCATTCATCTTAAATCTCACTTCCACTACTTTCCCATACCCAACTACCGTCTGCGGCGTCGGAGCAACTATAACCGGCCGGAGATTAGTAGGATCTAAGTAAGGCGGGGAGTAAGCTTCAAGACGTAGCTCAGTTGGGTAGATTAAGTGTGGACCGGTGAAATTATACCCAACATGTGGATTACTACCGCCTACTAAAACTCGACCGTCACGTAACAGGAGGGCTGTGGAATGATACACTCTTGGGATAGTTGAACCGGTTTGAACAGTGAATCTGGTCGTCGTAACAGGACTGATTGGATCGTATATTAATGGTTGAAGTACAGCATTACGACCGTATTCCCATCCAGCTGTACCTGAACCAGCTCCGTTTATAATTAGAATTTTCCCGTTAGGGAGTATGAGCATATCACCCATGACACGTGGCATCGGCATAGTTTCCATTTCCCATACGGGGTTTATGTCGGTTATTTTAATTCTTCCACAAGTGTTAAGTGCTGGGATGAATTTAGGTGAGTGTTTATTAGAAGCGTATTGGAATGATCCACGTGGTGCTCCACCACATACAATGACTTCAGCTTCAGTTGTTGTACCGGATGAAGTGAGATGTAATGGGAGTAAAACGGCTGAACCTGTGCTTGGGTAGTTACGTGGGGCTGAACCAGTGATTGGTGGGTATGTTTTGATGACGGTGTTTTTAGTGTAGTCGAATAGTATAGCACGATCATTTGCGAAGATGAATAGATTACCGTCGATGTTGAGGAAGACGAATGGGTATAGATTGTTTTCAATGTTGTGTTCGTTTGTTTGGACTAGGAAACGGAGAGAGTATAGATTGTTACTTGAAGTTGATTTTGGGTAGAATTCGTAGTTGAATGAACGACGACCACCGATTATGATGAGTTGACCGTCGGGTAAGATATGGTTAGTTGAATACCAACGACGTGTCAGGAGTTGGTTTCCGAGTTCTTCCCAATCGGATGGTGTGGGATTGTTTGGGTTGAAAATGCGTACGACTTTTTCGCCGTCATTGAATCCACCGGTTTGGATTAATCTGCCGTCAGGGGTGATTGCGCCGGATGAGCACCAGACGTCGGTTTGGACGGTGAGGGGACGGAATGTGTTGGTGATTGGGTTGTAGTCGATGGAGTGGGCAGTGCAGTCGTTGACTAAAGCGCGGTCGTTTGGGTCGAGACGACAGTGTTGTGGGGCGGTAGGGAGAGAGAGATTTGATGGGCCGAAATCGGTTCGATCGTAGATGATGACGTGGTCGTTGTGGAGAAGTTGCATGTGCATTGCTACTATGCCGATGTTTTGTTGGAGGAGATGCCATTGACCGCCGGTGGAGATGACGGAGACGGTGGTGGTGAGGAGGAGGAACGTGAAGAGGAGTTTATGATGATGAGAGGGATGGGAGTGTTTGGACATAATGGTGGCTGGCTATGGCTAGCTAGCTAGATTAATAGTAGTAGCTAGGAAGGAGGAGGAGGAGTTTGGCTATTTTGGATCGAGACAATGTGTTAAATGTTAAGAGACTTTGTTATGCGTGACTTTAGATATGGCCCAGAGAGAGAGAGAGAGGTGTCTGATGAGTCTTTGGTTGGATGTATGGGGGAGGTGCGGCTATCCTATCGGTGCTGCAGGGGATATAAATAAGGTACGTACTGAGCTTAATTAGAGGGGTTGAGTTGAGCTGATTATGAGAGGCGTACCGTAGGTAGGTAGGTACGATGGTGGTGGTGTGAAATACTGAAATGTGTGTGTTATGACGATGATGTTTCCTTGGAATAGTTGCACAGTGCGCATCTTGGCTTTCTTGTCGGAGCACGTAACTATAAAGTCATCATCATAATCACCTCATTTTTTCTGTATCTGAGAGAGGTAAAGTTGGCAGCCTAGTCGACTCTGATGATCTATCCATGTTATTGCTACTGTTCTCACTTCAGTCACTAATTCCTAATGCTTGATTTTAATTAGTAGATAAGATAACTATGCCTCTGTCATCATCAATGTGATGAAACTAAACTTTCTATTTGCAATGTCTAACCCGCTAAAAAGTGATTGCGGTCACATTATGGGATTAGAGACAGCTTGATATAGCATAAAGACAGAAATTAAAATTTAAAGACGATAAGTCTACAAAGGAATAATTTTCGCATTATTTTTTATTTAATTTAAGTTCTGAATTTTTAACAAAATTAATCTCTGGGTTCAAATAATATCACTTAATTAGTAGCAACTCTATTATAGTTAGAGTTGTCAATCGTGACACGAATTTAAAGTTACCAAAAACCGACACACTAAAATGTGGGTTTAAGTTGCAATCTGAAAATATTTTTGGGTTGAGTTTAGGCTAGATTGTTAAAACCCGGATCAGTTTTTGGTTTGACCTGCCAACCCTGATTTCAACCCGCGACGTGAAAACATTTTTTTTTAAGAAAATATATATTCTTATAGTTATGTGACATAACCCTATGATGCTATGCTATGTTGTCTTGATGACTTTGCATATAATTTGTATTCACAGTACAATAGTTTTAATTTTAGGTTGATTTTTGGTTGATTTCGGGTCTATTCATTGATTTTCAGTTCAAATTGATGTGTAAATTTTAGGTTTGTGTCAAACAGATTAGATTCGGGTTGGGAATATGTGATCCGCATCGGTTTTGGATTGACAGACCATAACCCGTTTTAGATTCGGGTCGGTTTTGGATTGAGATGAAACATGAGTATGTTGGATTCAGGCATGCGGTCAACCCGACTCAAAACCCGAAATTGAACCCTATAATATGAATAAGTGAATCATATTTGTACTTTCAATAAGATGAGTCATTTTTATTGTCACTTTGTATCGTGAAGCTTCCGCACACATCAAACAGTGGCACGGTCATCGATCAAAGCTGATGCTTCCTATGAAACAATCTGAGGTCAACACATTCTTGCCGAGTTAGAGATTTACTTGAAACACACAAATGTTCTCTGTTATGACAATTTCAGAGCAACATACTTGATAAAGAATATTGTTTTCCATAGCATAGCGAAATACATAGATAATGATATCAACTCGCACATATCTCTGTACAGTCAACCAATTCGCTGAACGGCACTGCACTCCTCGCTTTGGACAAATTCGAGTCATGCTTCCGCTAATTATATGATATCTGCAATGGAAGCACAGGATACTAACAATTAGAGACCATTGGGTTTACCACATAGTATTACAAATTTCACTGTAAATAAGCTTAGTCTTTGTCTCTCGCTTACATCATAAATCACGGACTATCTAGGTCTTGTTGTTTGTTTGTTTTCTTAGCTGCCCAAGTCAGGAGGCCAACTCTTCGTTTTTTGTTTGATTCGCACGTCCGGATCGAATTCTGTGTGCTGGCGATACTCTCCCTACACAAGATCGATCTTTGATACGTTATCCATATATGGGTTTACATCATTACTAGCACTGTGAATTAAGAGCATTATTTTTGGAATTATAAAAGTAAAATTTTGTTTATTTATTTTATTAAATTTTTTCATAAAAGAAATATCATTCCAAATTTATTTAATTTAATGTCACATCTTCTACTAATAATAACATTTTCGTTTTTTATTCTTTTTTATAATCAGTGCCGGATCATCGTCTATATTAATTATTTGGTGATTGATTGATGGTCAAAGACTGCTAAATAGTGATCATACTTGTTCTCTTACCCATTCACAAACAAACAAATAAAAGTTTTAAAGAAATTTATTCTCTTTTCAATTTCATTCTATTTTATAACTTCATTATATTTCACAACTCAAATTAAACACCTCTTAGTATTAAAAGTGATTTCCCTAAATATTTTTGTTAGTTATTTTATTTAAGTAATAAATAAAATATTTTTTTTTTGTTAAATATTAGTTTCAACCAACCTTAAAAAATTATACAATTCTTCTGTTATATTCTTTTGGGAAAATTCAAGATACCACTGTTTAAGTTTCTAATTCAAAAATACCACTGTTTTTTTCGTAATTCAGCTTTAAACATGCTTAAACGTTGTCCAAAATTGATGAAACTTTACATGGACGATGCTAAAGTGTTATATTTTGGTCCAATATCAAATTTGAAGTTTTTAAGCTCATATGTGACATGTGGGACCCAATGAACATGTGACTTGTTCATTGGGTCCCACATGTCACATATGAGCTTAAAAACTTCGAATTTGATATTGGACCAAAATATAACACTTAACATCGTTCATGTAAAGTTTCATCAATTTTGGACAACGTTTAAGCATGTTTAAAGCTGAATTACGAAAAAACAGTGGTATTTTGTGAATTAGAAACTTAAACAGTGGTATCTTGTGAATTTCCCTATTCTTTTTATTATTATATATAGAGACTGGGATTAGTTTCCAAATAAATGATAGAAATTTTATCATAATTTTTTTCATAAAATATAGAGAGTTGTGGTAGGGTTCTTAGGAAGTAGATAGCGCGAGTGTTGGTGTGGGTTACCTCACCTTCCCGTGAGATAACCGTGAAGACTCATCAATTGATATCAAACGAATGATGATTCGATTGTGCTCAAGAGATAGGTAGTCTGATCTAAAAATCAAACAATTCTATTGCTACATATATTATTTGAAAAAACTGTTGTGTAAGGTATATAACAAAAGCAGCTATTTCCATTATCGTGTACGCGTTGTCATTCACTGCTGCTAGCTATCAATGTTGGATGTTGATTGCCTTCTATAGTCTAAATGGAAATCATGACCAGGCGTACAACTTATACCTACGTATTTCATTGTGACTCTGAACCACTCATAATCAAATTAGACGTTGATTGTTTTTTTTTTTTTTGAATAAAAGATGTATATATTAAGTAAAGAGAACTGGTAGCGTTAGATACATAGAGGCCCTATATATCTGATATACAAAATCCCTCCATAGAGGTGAACAAAAGAGCAAAATGCTAATACAAATAACAACCCAGCAAGGGGATAAGAAGCAGTGTGAGCTGACTAGAGAAACATAGAGGTAGAACAGTTATTGAGCAGTAAAACAGCGCTAATCATGACTGTCTTAGGAGCAGAGAACCCTATCAAGCCAGTCGAAGTCTGGGCTGGATCGGTTTATCTTAATCCCAATAATGGCTTTAGTTGCAGCTTTGATGTCGGCAATAACGAGACTGGGATCTCTGGTTTGGTTGGCCATAGCTCGCTTGCACCTTTCTATCCAGATATGATAGACAACATTTGCTACTACTGCTCTTTTAACAAGGTCGATTGGTTTATGCCTCTTGCAATAGCGAAGGATCCATGCTGCGCAGCTACGAAGACTTCTCCGGTTGGTTTGAATTCTCATCCAGTCGCAGATAGCCCACCAGACCCTGCTAGAGTACCGGCAATGGAAGAAAAAGATGGTTGTTTGTCTCTTGAGCATGCTCACAGAGCCAGCATCTATTAGCAAGACATATGCCCCATGTTAGTCTGCCGTCTGTAAATGTCAAATTACCACCACTCTTAAAGAAAATCAGATGTGGACTTAATCAAATTTTTTTAAAAAAATACAGATGTGGAAGAATGCCCTGCATATTGAGTATAATGCTTTCGTACATTATCTCTGGTAAATTCAAGCCCATTTAGAATTTCAGATTGGGCACTCACTTTATACATCTCGAGCCACGAAATCCCAATTCTGTGCTGACTGGCCCAATAACAAAAGAACCTCCACTTCAAGCCGAAAGTGTTGTCTTCTGAATACCTAATTAGGCCAGCCCACACATACTTATGATTTGTTTTCGGGAAACAAATTTTACAAAATACCCCTAAATACGTTTGAGATTTAATTTTTATTACGAGATATATTGAGGTTTTATTTTTTTACATGATACTTCTAATATTTTATTTTCATTACGAGATATCTCTGAGATTTCAATTTTATTGCGAGATGCCCCTTCGTTCAAATTCTGATATATTATATCTTTCATATTCAAATTTTACTCTCGCACCATATGCCCTTGCAACAAACTCAAGGATATAGTCAAAGTTTTTATAAAATTTACAACTTAAATAAAGTACACAAAAAAGGTTAAAGATCATATAAAATTTAAAATCAATTTTTGATAATGAATATAATTAAATAAACATATAAAAAACAATTAAATAAATGGAAATGACTAAATAATAAAAAATATTAAATTATTTTGAAAAATAAACAAAAATATTAAAAGTGTTACGTAGCGATGACTTAAAATTGTAAACAAGTTATAACAATAATATGCAGAATATTAAAAGTAACAATTTCATATAGTACATAGAAAAACTCATTATTTGAAATTAGAAAAATAAAGTATAAAAACAATAAAATATGATTATTTTTCTTGTGATTATTGATATCAAGTAGTATATTTGTTAATAAATATTATAATATATAAAATTATTTAATCATTTATTACATTTAATGTAATTGTCATAACTTTTTTATAATTTTAAGTCACCATAGTTTTTAAATTATGTAACAATATATTTTTTATTATAAAATATTTTTTTATTGTTTAGTCATTTCTATTTGTTTTTAAACTTTTATGATTTTAATGCTTTTTATTTTTATAATTTTTATGCATTCTTTAAATTGAATTCAAATATGATCTTTAATTATTTTTTATGTATTTTTTATATTTTATGTTTGAAAAAATTTGACCATAAACCTCTAAGGTTATGGTGCGAGGGTATTATCGGGATATGAAAAATATAATGTATCATAATTTGAAAGAAAAGTGGTCTCTTGTAATAAAATTAAAACATTAGGGTATCTCGTAATGAAAATGAAAGCTCAGGGTATCTCGTAAAGAAAATGAAACCTTAGGGGTATCTCGTAATAAAAAATGAAACCTCGGGGGTATCTCGTAAAATTTGCTCAAACCTCGGGGATATCTAATGAAATTTCCCTTTGTTTTTTTAAGCAACATCAAACCACTTCATATTCTAACATAAGCCCAAAGGCATAAAATATTATAGTTAACCAAAGGCACCTAGGGTTAAGGTGGCATCTACTATTTGCAAGCTGAATCCCGAGAACGTTGCATGAGTAGCAAAGAGGCTAACCATGAGAGTTCAAAGCACAAACCAAGATAAGAGCTCAAGCTAAAGATGAAAATAAAATTAATAACAACCACCAAAAGAACCCTAAGCCAAACAATAATGGCATGATGGCACTCAGGAACCTAAAAGACTTCCCAAGAAACCTTGGAAAGTAGCAAAAACTAGTCAAAGAACAAACCAAGGGATTATTAGTGGATAAGAACACAACAACCTAGCAAGACAGGGCTACAAAGACCCAAGGTGGAAATCCATCATTACCCATGATAGGGGAACTAGTTACTCGAGCCATCTGTAGGCCTCACTGAGGTGACCTCATGAGCCTGGGCATCAACTTGGTTGATACGCTTATTTGGCTTCGGTTCCTGCTGGTGAACCAAATCAACAACGAGTTGGCATCCTCCATGGTTGACAGTCGCCTTTCCCTTCTTGCTATGTGGAGCAGACAAAGACCCTTCAATAGAACGCTGATTAAGGCTCCGCTACCTTCTAACGCTTTAGAGTAATGGCTAGTTAGTTCTTCAGATGGTGCGGAAGTCACTCTTTGTGCCTCCCAAATCTCCTCTAGAGGGGAAGTTGATGCGAAAGCAGTGAATTGTTAGACTCCTCTCAATCCTCCTGGTTGGTCTTGTAGTGGCATATGAGTAGGCAAGTCACCACTAGATCCTTCATGTCGCACCTCTTGACCCATATAGCTAGGGAAACCACCTCTTGATTCTTCCTCCCCCCTCATATCTTTCTCACCATGCCATAACTCACCTTCCATAAGCTTTCATTTTCTTCATCAGAACCTTTCCTACCAAATTGTTGGCCTAAAGCCCGCAACCATGGAACAGTTCTTCGTGGCGTGGAGGAAGAGTCCAAAGCCGAAGCGAATCGAAGGTAAACACTAATATATTAGATGAAGGATAGAGTTCTTACTATCCTGAGAGATTGTGACACAACACAGGATAGGCTTGTAAATGTCAATCAGGACCTTGATCCGCATATAGTCACCCCCAATACTACCATCGTCCTCGTCGTATTCTAAAAAATCCCTCCACCGAAACCGCAACCGACGAGCAAACTCCTAATGCTGAATGACAAAAGGGACATCATGAATTGTTACCTATATAGAATTCAATTGAAATCATGATCCATTGGATCGTTGCCCTTGTCTATCATTTAAAACACCAAGAGGGCTCCATCGAAAGACCATGGCCCTCGATAGAGAACCACATACAACATTTCCCTCTTCCCAAACTCAAATAAGCAGAGGTCTCTACCAGTATAGTGGACATGGAAGTCCCCCTCAAGTCACCAAGCCCGACTGAGGGTAGTTTCAAGAGCCCAAAGATCTGTAATTTTTATAGATAAGTGCTTATAGATTAGGCATCGATCAAACAAAAGAGCATGATTTTCAACCTTTAGTCCGCTCAAATCCATGACTTCTCCCTCAAATTTTGTTAACAATAGGTCAGCGCATCGAGAGGAAAGGTCCTTAACCTCTGCATGCAAGGTTCTGGCATGCAAGCACAAAAAGAAAACAAAGGAACGACAAAAAGAAGGAGGGGATCCCAATGACGAAGAGTAAAGGGCAAGGTAAAAGGCCTAGGAGTTAACCCCAGTCCCCAGCATAAAACCTAGGCATAGTGTGTAGATTCTTAAGAAGTGATAAGTGGTAAAATAATGTAATATAGGGTCTTTACTCACCTTCATTTCATGATACTATTGACCTATTTCATCACTTTATAGAGCATTTCATTAGTATAGGTGAACTTATACAATTTTGGTTATAATATAGCTACAAGCTCACTTGAGCATGATTTTGGAGACTCTCAAGACATTGAGGCCAAGCTTTATCGTCATAAGGACTATACCAAGAACAATGGGTCTAATGCGGATGATTTCGGTGCAGCAAGACTGTTTCTGGTGAAGACCTACCTAGAGGACCACCATTGTTGGTCAGTCAAAGCTAAAGTTTTGCCTCTGGTCTGGACTGACCCAGGCGACCGCCCCTGTGGGGAAGTCGAGTTAAGTTCACTCACGTGCCCTTTCTTCTGGTGATGACCGCCCCAGGGGCAATCGGAACAAAAATGTACCCAAAATTGAGTTTTAAAAACAGAAATCATTTAACACACTTATTCTTTATTCTACACTTCCACAACTCATAGAGGAGAGAGAATGAATATTTTGAAGAAGAAAAAGAAGAAGAAGAGGCTCATCTCCCCCAAGATTCCCACCACCTCCAATGGCTTCTTCTCACTCTTTATTTACTCTTCTCTTCTCAATGTTTGAGTAGTTCTCATTTGTGCTCTAGGATGGGATTTGAACCTTAAATACTCCAATGTAGCTTGTAACTTGCCTCATTTATTATAGTTGGTTTATCCTCATTAAAGCTTCATTAATGTCTTGGATTGATCACGCATGGCATTTATTGCAATTTCTAGTGAAATTAGAGTTTAAGCTAGAAGCTCTAGATTTAGGGAAGTGAAATGTTAGGCTATTGTTAAGAGCTTAAACTTAATACTATTTAATGACTGTAACCTTCTTAGAATTAAGGGGTGTGATTAATTAGATAAGAATTGATTAGTCCAAGATTTGGAGAATCGCGATTTTAGCTCTAATAGACAACTAAATTGAGGTATGTTTATGAGTGTAATTGGGCAATTTAGGTGATACCCACTATCCTAGAGTACTTTTTTATCCATTCCAACTAACCACCTTAGTTTACTGTTTTATTGTTTTCCTTGTGATTTCAAATAACTAAGCTTGCCTCTGGCTAACCCCCCATTCCAGTTTTTAATTGCAATTTACTAAGATACCGAAGCTCAGGAATTAGAAACCAATTTCCTTGTGGATACGACACTTGTTGTATCATAACGAATTGGGTGCACTTGCCCATTATAGCTAGGTCTTTACTACTTATGTTAGTATTTTATTCAACAAGTTTATGGCTTCGTTGCAGGGAGATTGATAGTTTCTATCATATCCCCAGTTTCAATATTTTAGTTCTTTGTTTATTTTTATTTGTGCTTTTATTATTTTCTTGTTATTATTGTGCTTAGCTGTTTTCTCTAAGACTTATCCTTTCTAATACTTTAGTGTGCATTGTTTTGGTGTTATTCAGGTACCTTCTGTTTTCCTTGTGTATGCCAAATACTCAAGCTAGAGGCTCTCCGATTGTTAGTCCAAGATCTGAGCTTGAGCATACCTTGAGGAGAGTTTAAAGGAACTTGGATTCCGTGACCATGGATGAACAATAGCCATTAATAGAGGATAATGGGCACCCACAACAACGAGTTCTCAAGGACTACAACCAGTCGGACACGGAAGGGAGACCTTCAGCGATAGTCCTTCAGGATTTGACACCCAAAGAGGCCGGGCAATGGGTTTCAAAACACATTTCATCATAGCTTTCGGGACTTAGGAAAATTCTGCGAGGCAAATCCCGATGAAGCGCCCAATCACCTAAGTCTTTTCTTCAATTTTTGTAACTCCTTCAGAAAGGCTGGTAGGGTCACTGAGAGAATACACTTGCATCTCTTCCCTCATACATTGCCAGATGCTACATCGAGGTGGTATAGGAGTCTACCTTCAGGGTCAATCAAAACTTGGGCACAAATGGCTCAGAAATTCCTTGCTCAGTACTACCCCACAAGTAGAATGAGGCAATTGATTGGAGAAACTCATTTTTCCAAGAGCCGAGGGAGACATTATACGATGCTTGGGATCGGTTCAAGGACATGTTGATGAATTGCTCCCACCACGGTTTGGATGACCAATCCCTATGCTTATCCTTCTTTAACGGTCTCGATGATAGGAATAGACTCCTTGTGAACTCCTCAGCTCGAGGAAGCTTCATGACTAAATCACCTCAAGAAGGGATGGAACTTCTTGAGGTGATGACTAGCAACACAAGGCAATCGTCTAAGCCAAAGGGGAGGACTCCAAAAGCAGCGGGTCTTCTTCATGTCGAGCTAACCGACCACCTTTCAACTCAACTATCTTCTCTCACAAAGATGGTGGAGAAGCTTGCTATTGCCCAAAAATAAACAACTAAATCTATAGCTTCTTCATCCTCTGCTTCTGCTTCAGCTTCAGAGGGGTGTGTAATTTGTGCGGGTCGTCACGAGACCCACTTTTGCGAAGGCAAAGCTTACACCGATCAACATGAGAACGTGAACTTTGTAAGCAACCGCCCGGTTACAACTACAATCAACAAAATGCCCCTTGGAGAAATCATCCAAATTTCTTATGGAGGAGTAATGACCAAACCCAATGGGGACTAAGCAATACTTCCAACAACCCTACGGGATAACGGTCACAAGGATCTTCTCAAGCCTCTAACCCACAACTGGGTTATAGATCTCAAGGAGCATCTCCGGGATTTCAACAGCAACAACAACCTCCTTCCTCCTCTACGGATGCCAATGCAAGGTAAGGAAGAAGATTTGGATGCTTTCAAAACAAATCAAGAGGCCACCAACAAGAGGGTCGAGACATAACTTGAGAGAATCTCTCAACAACTTGCTCAAAGGCTGACGGGTGTCTTTCCTAGTCAAACGAAGCCTAATCCAAGAGAGAAAGCAAAGGCGGTGACACTTAGAAGTGGGAGGTTACTTGACCCACTATGTCCACAAGATGGCAATGAAAACCAAGAAGATCGAGTGCAAGAGGAAGAGCAAGAGATCATTGAGGAACCCCCATCTCCACCGAAGGAAATTTCCAAGGAGAAGGAGTCTCATGAGTGATCTACTCCCTCCACTCTCACCAAACATCTTCCTCCTCTTCCTTTTCCCAATAGATTCAAAAGAAAATTTTAGATGAGCAATTTGGGAAGTTTCTAAGCATTTTTAAGAAATTGACAATTAACATTCCTTTTTCTGATTCTTTGAAACAGATGTTGATTTATGCTAAATTTACGAAAGACATCATCGCTAACAAGAGATCGCTGGAAGAAGCTGAAATTGTGCATCTCACTGAAGAAGTTTCAGCAGTCCTCCAAAGAAGCCTCCCTTCAAAGTTTGAAGATCCTGATTTGCCGATCGTTCATTGTTTTATTGGTGACATTGATTGTGGTAGTGGATTTTGTGATTTAGGTGCTAGTATTAATCTCATGCCACTTTCTGAAACACCATAGAAAACCCTAGCTACAAGATATACCTTTCTTGTTATTTTATGTGCGCTTGTGTTTGCTTGAAATTAACATAAGCTAGTACTTTGGAAACTAGTGTGGCCATGAGTGTTAGGAATATATAAATGAAGTTAAAAGACACTTAGACATTATAGCAACCATGTTACCTACAATCGAAGTCATTAAATTCCTAACTTGTACAAATGTAAACTCTAAACATGTACAATGTACAAGAGGTGCTAGAATGTACATGAAGTAACTAGCTAATGTTATTCTCTCTTATTCCTAACATAACCTAAGATATATAGCTAGAACATTAGCTAATGTAACATATTATTTTTGGACCATACATGGTCTAAAGGAAGTCAACAAAATCCATGTTGAATGCATTGTTACAATGACATGTTAAACTTATATTATCGGTTGTAAATGTATATAGTTAACTAGTTTATTCTCTAGTCATCACTACCTATTTTATACCTTAATATGGACAGCCAAACTAGGCTTTTCTTCACCCTTAAGTAACCTTTATTTCCCAGCCTAAAACAGGCCAAACATGCCCTTGTCAAACCCCCATCATTTACTATGTTTCAGCCATACGGATTACATATGTTAATAATTAGTTAGTTTGTCTTCATGTAATTATTATCATTATATGCATATCCCTTCCAGCTGAATGTAGCCGACCTCCATGCTGCTACCACTCATTTATAAACAATTAAGCAACAAATTAAAATCAGCAGCAAGTAGGCGCTGTACAAACCGCAAGAGAGGTGTTGTACAGACCGATTTATATATGTTACCAAATTAACAACTTTGTCTTATATACTCATTACAAGTTAATTAGCTATTTTTCTTATACAATCATTACTATAAATATACCAACATTATCAGCCATATTTAGCTGACTTACCTTGCTGATGTTACTTACTCATATGCAAATAAATCAACAGATTAAATCAGCTCACCTATGTTGACATTACCGATTTTATATTGTTACAATTAATACCATTGTCATCTTGTGATCGTTTCAAAACTAAAGCCAATATTATCTAGTCAAGAGCAATCGATGGCTTTGCTTGGTCACCAGGTTAAGTGGCTATAATTAGTGCAGCCAACAAAGGTAACCAATGAGGAGTAAACACCAACCTATGCTAGGTGTCATTACATTGGATAATGCCTTAGCTGAATGGAAATGAAACTCCTTGCCTATTCAAGTTGTTGCCGGCCAGGTTATGCTCTCCACACCCAACTCTTCTCTTCCGCCTTTTCTCTCATGTAAGTTCAGGTAGTAGAAGGAATTAAAATCTAGAAGAAAATTAACACACAACAAAGAATATGAGTGCATAACCAAGAGCAAGGGTGTTGTTTGTTTGTTCCTGTGTGCGCAAGTTCAAGGGGGAATCAAGTGTAGGTGCTGGAAGAATTTAGGAGAAGGAAGGAAGATCATAAAACTGTAGAAATCTTAGAGAAACTATCAAGAAAATGGCAAGAAGGAGTCAGGTAACTTCCATATACAACAAGAGTAAAAAACATATTTTTCTGGTGATTGTTTTTGGTTTCAATGGATGTTAATCCCTTGCTATTTTCTTTGGTTGTTGAGATGAGTTATGCTAATTTTTGGAGGCTAAACCCTCATATATAACTTGTGTAATTCTTGGATAAGAGCAAGAGGTAATTTAGGTAAGCAAGAACAAATTAAATGCAACAAAAATATGCTTTAAGATGTTATTGTTACAACCGGTTACCTATGGTTGTGTACTGATTGTTCTCTTATGTTTTCTAGCTTGATTTGATAGGAGAAAGATGCTATTTAGTTGAATAAACAACCAGGTCGAAGTGGATGGTAAGTTTGATAGAATTCCTAGACCAAAATAGCAAGATGACCTAGATGTACATTAAAATGTTATAATTGTTGTCATAGGTGTAACCGATCTGAGAAACACCTATGGAGGTTGGTATACTTGTTTTTAAGATATCATTAAAGATTAAATGAACTAAATAAGGCTGTATGATCACTTAGTTTAGGTAAACTTGATGAAATAACCTAAATACATAAATTGTACAAAGGAAAGACAATGAAAGAACATGGTTGCTGTTTAAATTGCTCTTGAATGTGTTTGTGCCGGCTTGTCCAGCAACTTGGTTGTAGGTTTTTCTTGATTAATTATGGTGTATTAACTTGTATTTGGTGAATATAAAGGTAAGAAAATATGGCTAATTCCCGAGGTAAGTTGCCTAGAAATTCGGTTGTAAATTATGATTGCTCATTGTTGTTGTTTTGAGTAACCGAATGTGGAAGTAAGTAAGTGAACTGATTCTCTTGTGTTTTTGAGATCATTGAGGCTTTTACTAACTATATGAAGCTGGATGACCACTTGGTTCAAGTAAACATGGTGAAATTGTTTGGATGTACATAAGTGTACAATGAGTTTACAATGGAAAATTATAAATGTTGTTATTGTGTTACTTCTGTCCTGCGTATGTTATGGATTAATATACTGACCTTGTGTGATGTTATAAATTTTTTTTATGCCATGGTGGTAAGGAATGAGGCAAGGAAGTGCCTAATCCAATTGGCAAAAGTTATTCATGATTGTTACTCCTTGTTGTTAAATTATAAATATTGCATATCTTTATGATAGATTTGTCCAGCAAATCATTTAGTTGTTTTCCTGATTGTGTGTGATGTTGTGAAGTGTGTTTCATGAACATGGAAGTGTGGAACGAGGCAAGGAAGTGTATAAGCCAAGGTTGACAAGGTTATCTATGGATTGTTACTCCTACAAATGTATTGAAGTTGATTGTTGCCCCTACCAATGAAATACCCCAAACCTAAGTATGCTAAGTAAACATAAATTTATGATATAATAAGGCTAAAACATGCCTTAGAAACATTGGTAGACAATTTAAACCATGGAAAACACAAGAAACGCCATAAGGGCAATTTAAGCAAAAATGTGCTCTAAGCTTGGAGTGACTTTTATTAGCACCTAAATATCATTATAAGACCTTATTAACATGCTAATGGACATGTTAAATCAATTACCAAAGAAAACCAAGCTTAAAAACAAGCTTAAACACAAAATGTGCTTTAAGACTCCTTAAAGCACCTTTTTTTAGAAATTGTCTTAGAAATGGGTTTTGAGTGGCTAAGTGCCCATGATTGCACCTTAATCAACATGTGTACTAATTAGTATCACATTAGGAATCCTAAATCAATGAGAAACCAAAAATTTCACAAATTTGTGAACTAATTTGTGAAGAGTGCCAAATAGTGCCTAGTTTAAGCTTTAGTCAACATAAGTCAATAAGGTGGTCAACCAAGACCATAAATAACTCATTATTGCTCCAAATCAAAAAGTAAGAATATATTTCTCTTAGTTAGATCAAGGCCTTCATTTCTATCTTTTCAAATCCTTCAAAGCTCAAGTTTGGTGCCATGAGAAAACTCCATTGATGGAGAAAAATCAAGTTTGAAGAGCTCTTTTGGTTCTCCATTCATCCAAGGTAATGAAAGTGAAAGAAAAATCAACTTTACTTCATTTTTTCTACATGTCCAAAAATTTCTTCTCATGGGGGATTTGTTTTGCACCTTGAACTAGTTTGTTTTGATCACCAAGGACTAGTGGCGGTCCTCTTTGATTCATACCCAAGTCTATCTTGACACTTCAAAGGTAATCATCCACTTTTAAGCTTTAAAACACATATTTTAACCTAAGAATGAATTCTATGAGTTTAGGCATATTGCTTAGTGCTCATTAGATTATTTGAATGTGGATTAGAACATTGGAAAGAGGAATTAAAGTTCATTGCCGAAAGGCAAGCAAGAAAATCCAAGGAGAGAAGTGTGAGAAGCTTGAGAAAAATAAGGTAAATGTTTTACCTAATGGTGGTTTAAGGTTTTAAGGGATGAGGTTTAAATAAGTACTAATGTAGCTTAAAGCTTACATTATATAATGGGTTATATAACCAAGGAAAAAGAATTTGAACAAGCTTGTGAACTTGTGATTAAAGAGCCAATGGAAATGAGTTAGTAAGATAAGTATAAGGTGAATGATGAGAACACTTATATTGCTATAGGAGCATTGTTGTGTGTATTTGCAGGTTGAAAGCTATTATTGTGGAAATTCAGTGTTTAAGTTTAAGTCATCTAAGGGCCTAGGAGCCATGTCATTTAAGAGCTTTAGTGCTATGCAATTTAAGATTATTGCACTATATTGAGTTTGTTATGAATGAATTGATTTGGGTGAGAAAATGTGATGAGAAAGGATTTGATGTGTGTGAGATGATTGAATGAGAAAACAATGCATTTGGGCATGATAATATACTAGAGGAGCTATGGCGAAATTTGAGTAAAACAAAGTGTTTAGTGGTGGTTGTGAATTGATATGACCTAGGGTTTACTAGGAGTCATTAAAAAGGGATTTGAGTGGAAATGAGTTAACTAAGGAGTTCTTGAGGATTAGAAAGACCTAGAGTTGTCTAGGAGGAATTAGAAGATAGGTGGGTGTATTAAGCACACCAAAGCCATGGTATGAGGAATGGTAAGACTTGTGCAAAATCTGGAGGAAATGGTGTATAATGTTTTAAGGAGGTTTAGGTATGAACTAGAGAATATAACAATGAGAATTTTGGGTAGCTTGTGTAAGTGGTGAAGATGCTAGTGGTGGATTGATAAGGTTATAGCTTGGATGGTAATGAGTGGACTTGGGTGATGGAAGTGAAAGTTGTATGAGAATGTTGTAAATTGTCAAGGAAAATGACTAGGAATGTATAAGGGTGTTTAACCTTGAGCATGGTGAGTAAATTGAGTAAAGGATATAAAAGTGTCTAAGCAGGGTGTAGGATGGTCAAGGTAAATGAAGAACAATGTTAAGGTGCTAAGAGGATGGAAAGAAAGGTATAGGTATGTTTAAGAGTTTAGAAGTGATGAGTAACAAATGGAAAGGGGAGAAATTTGTGCATGAAGATGCAAGATAACCTTGGAAAGTTTAGTAAAGGAGAAATGGGTGAATGATGATGTTTGAGGAGTGGTTACATTGGTTGAAAGGAAACACTTTGGTTAGTTGAAGTTTAAGACAAAATTTACATGTTGGAAGTGTAAGGAATTAAATTATAAGTGTTAAGAGTTTAGTAAGAACTTGAATAATAATCAAGGAATTTGGAGGTGAGTTGATCCGTGAGTTAGGAGGGTTTTAAGTGCTAAAATGGTGTTAGAACATGTGTTAATACATGGGGAAAGATTAGAAGAAGATTGGACAAAAGAACAAGTGTGGAAAGAGGTTCAAAACTGTAAAATTTGACAGCTTAAAGTGTGGTCCGGGACTTGGTCCTTGGATAAAGTCCCGGACCAGCACTAAAAACATGCCGAGAGTACACCCCAGAACTGGTTCGGGACCTTGGGTAAGTACCAAGTCCCGGACCATAGCTAAAATGTTGCCGAGAGTCAAAACACACATTGGTCCGGGACCTTAGGTCCGGACCATGTCCCAAACCAGGCTAATTTGCAAAGAAAATGTGATTTTTAAGAGGTAAATGTAGGGGGCTTGTTGGGTAATGCTATTATAAGGTTGTTAAGAGTTGTTTGGTGGAATTTTAAGGCCATTGGAGGTGTGAACAAGTATGAGGTAAAATGAGAAGTAAATAACATAAGTGGTTAAGTTTAAACTACAATGACTTAGTGGTGTTTAGTTGGAAATCATTAGTGATTAAGTAAGCTAGGTTAACTAAAAGTAATTAACCACCCAATTCGATCAATGTTTTAGGGTTTGAGAATTTGGACTCCGGAGGAGAGTAAGCAACCGAACAACCGACGGTGTACGGTATGGTTTTCTTGTGACTTGCTTGCTAACGAGGTGTCCCTCGGCTTGTGTGCTATTTGTTTATGTGTGCCCACTAAACAAGATAAAGCATGCAACCGGAATATTATGTTTGTTGTGTGAATGTGAATGCACTAACACAACTTACCTTGAGAACTTACTAACAATGCTTAGTAAAGAATTGTGTGAGAATAAGGAACACACCCAAATATTGTTTTCTTAGTAACCGAAAGAGGTTAACTAACAAACATTGACTTGAGAATTTCTACTAACTGGAACTTGGGGGGAGTGAGGAATCCGGGACTGACTCCGGTCATGCATGTTAAGGAAAGGGGGTCGGTATCTGAATCGGATCCGACTTCCACTTAAGGACTTGTCTTCGGACTTGTTGCCTAGGGTCGAATGCCAGCTCAGCTACATTGGATTTCCAGTCCAAGGTAGGAGGCATTAAGATGGTGCGGTAGGATCACCTAAATCCTAAATTTTAAGATAAGTTGTTTATTCAACCAATGGAGTTAATAGCTCATTGGCTAGGGTTACTTTTGACCCGACGAAAAAACATTGAGATAAGATACAACCATTTATATTTAAAGAATGTTTTGTATTCTAAGATTGAGATAAGGATTAAGATTGAGGTAAGATAAGGTTGGACTGAGATTAAGAGGAAACATAACTTAAGGAGTTAAATGATTAACTCACTAACTAAGGGAACGCTTTTAAGTCGTTCATTGAGTTTGAACTTTGATTGTTCATATGTGGCTTGTTGTTTATTGCACTTTCTATTATGTTGTGCATCTAATCAACCTCCATGCTATAGACAATTAGTCGTCGTAGCCACGTTAGCTTGGGGGCCATGAGAGGATCGCACCAGCAGAGGTGCTGACCCCCTCGGGGCTACTGTTTATTTTGCAGGTGAATGTCCGAAGGCGACCGTCCTGAGAGTAAGATGGGGTAGACGCATTACGGGTTTAAGTGTGACCTACGAGTTGTGCATGTACTCTCGTATAGTAATTTGAGTTAGTAAGTTGTATAAGATGTAAGGAGATTGTAAGATTGTTATGTAATTGGTTAAGGCTTGTAAGTACTAATGTTCAGTATATTCAGGTCCATCAGACCGTAGCTAGATTTATGAGATAAGTATGCCTAGTTGGTCACGTGGGTGACTAACGGCGGTAACACCAAATGTTGTAAGAAATCCGCTGCAAAGTTAATATAAGTGAATGGAGGTTTATGAGATAAGTGTGGCTTTATAAGTGAATGGAGGTTTATGAGATAAGATGACAGGAATTACCGAACTTAGGAGAATATTAAGGTTGAATTTGAGTTATGGGTTAAGGGTTGAGTGATAGAGCGTGAGGTGCGTTAGTTAGGACTTCCCGGTGTTTACCGGATATCCATAGTATCTAAGCCCGCCCTCCACATCCCTAACTTTGAATACGGGGAACGAACGCCAGAGAGAAGAAAGCCTTCTCTTACTCGGGGAAACCCGATCTGGCAGTTAGTTAATATTAAGCAATACGAGAAACACGTCGTTATACGACAGTTTACAAAAACTTGGAGGTTTTAATTGGAGTGCAACAGTGAAACAGGCGCTGCCAACGGAATTCTACCAATAAGAGAACGGAAATTACCAGCAACATGGATCGACATGCTACGCAATCGAAATAACCCGCTATACCAATGATAAGAAAAGCACTACGGGTGCAATGGATAGGAAAAAATAAGCGACATGAGTACCAGACAGTGGTCCGAATGAGCATAACAGTGGAATAATACAAAGCATGAGAGTTAAGATTACTGGAAAGTCCAGTTAGGAATGGGAACTCCAAGCCCCATACAATGAGAAAGGTTACAAACCTGGCTGATATAGCGCAGACGACAGTAAAAACTCATACAAACTGTATACCGGAATAGGACTACGATGTAGTGCCTAAAGGAGAACCATTACTTAGTAACCACGACAAAATGTGTGGAAACGGGAACGAGGATTAAGACATAAGAAAATAACAAGGGGTTCCCTTGGAAAGAGGAACACCCTGATAAGTGACAGTACTGTCAAAACAACCAGGAAACTGCCGGATGGCTAGATATCCAAAATAAGAGAACATCGAAGGAGTCCCGAGGACTACCAATTACATAAAAACTAGGAGGAAGTACCATTACTGACGCACACAGTACCAGTAGCCCATCTTGCATGGCGCACTTGCCGTAGAAAGTGCTACCATGGTTAAGTTATACGGAAAGCCATCATGGCGAGATAGTAGAGCACTGTAGTCGTAATACATATTAATACCGGATTGTAAATCCATAAGATCGAGAGGATAAGACCTTGGAAAGGCCTGACGGCCTGACCATGATAAGATGAGTTGACACACCAGTCATCAGGGAGCTGAACTTGGACGGGATACTAAATGATATAAAATTTTAGCAACAGTACAACCTACTCCAATAACAACAACGAACAGTGCGGGTAAGAACATCAATCCCGAACCTTGAAGGGAAAAACCTAAGAGATCGCTCAGTGACCCGAGCAAAACACTATGTAAGCAATAACATACAAGGAATGTATTATAAGATACCATTGAGACTGTTGACACAGCGTCTTCCAACAAGAACGGGATAAGACTCCCAGAATGATCACTAAGAATACCAGTATAAACATTCTTCATTGAAGATGTTGGTAAACCCTAGAAATAGGGACAGAGGAAGTGAACTTAAGTTATAACCTACTAAGGATTAAAGACATACAATCCCGACAGAGGAAAGCTCAGAGGACTACCCCCACAGAGCGGGCGTAGTCGAGCCGAACAACTGATTAACGGCCGTTAGTATTGTTTGCCTAACTCATTAACACCCAGGTATGATTAATCATCAACGGGTGGCGTAGTCAACGAGAGTTGAACAAAGCGTTGAGATGGAATTACATGATAACCTAGATAAATATCCAACTTAGACACCGAAAGGCTACGCGGGTTCAATTTTCGTCGTTCGCCCGATATATCCCCATGCTATTAAAAAAATATTTTTTTACGTTCTTTTCATTCTAAGAGGTGGAATAGAATAACCGGTTGAAGGGTAATGATCATACGTCTGTAATGCATTGTATGTCCTATAATGGTCCCATTCTTCTACCCTTTCCTGGGAGTCAATGACTATTCATAGCTATTACCTTGACAGACACCCTATTTTCTTCCCTATGAGTTTGAGTCTCAATAAGACTGCTAGTTTTTACTGTTCATATATTATGAAATGAATATACCAATTCGTTATGTATGGAGGATGAGATTCCATTGATACAGAGCCAATTCCAATAGACTTATACTTATTAGAGGGTCTCATTGGCGTGCATCCAGTAGGAATTGAACCTAAGAATTCCCCAATTATGAGTTGGGCGCTTTAACCATTCAGCGCCTAATGCGAACTGATCCGTAATTGTTAAAAGGTGCAAGTATATGAAAACGACAGAATTGTCACAGACACTGGTTAACGCCAGATCACCTGAACGAACTTCCATAGCGGGAAGCAAGATGCAGCAACTTACTATGAGACCCGGTCCTACATTTAATATGTAACCTAATGGTGGATAGTGTTCAAAGAACCCGAAACGTATGGAGATAGCCTATGGATGAGTAAGAGTACAATAGTGAACCGAGAACCGGCTCTCACTCAATGAAATTAAGCACTAAGAGCCTACGAGCCAAGGATGTTAGCCACATCAGAGCCCGAGGCGCAGTAAGTTGTAAGAGAGCTTATTTAAGCCATGAACGAACTACAATTCGTAAATATGAACGGTTACAGAACCTATAACTTAAATTGTGGAAACATTGCCAGGAAAGGGTACCAATGAGAATAATGAGATAGTACATTGTCAGGGGCGGAGAACGAACCATTCCTTTTAGGGTGGGGATACCTCTCCTTGTTATGGGGCCATGAGTGGAAATAAACTGCTCAAAAAGGGCTTTCACTTATTAGAGATAGAATAATTTTTGTTAGAAAATGGAAACTATAAATCTTGAGATTTCCTTGGAATGTACCAGAAGCACTTGAGTGATAAGGAAGGCTGCATAGACAAACCTCACATCCAACACCCAGGATTAAGAATCAGTAATTGTCAGAAATAAACACGGTGACCACACAATAAGGCACATCAATTGACCAACGCTCAGAAGAGCACATGACTCAATGGATAACTATTTCAGT
>CM041776.1:283757025-283791594 GCA_023374045.1 Limonium bicolor
GAGGCCTTGGTATTTGATCATCTTTTTAGTTATTGGTTATCCTATATATGTCAACTTTTTCTAACTAAGTCATATATATACACGAAGATAATCATACATTATAAAGATATTGTTCTTGACACTGATATCATTTGAAAAGAATCCTAAGGTGAGCCCAACACTCAGTTTTCTTGATGAATCACCATCGAGTAAACTATATATAATGTATTGAATATCATAGCATAAATGTGTCATAATTGATGGTACTGTATACACTTGCATAGTATCTTTGGGTTGTTTTAGAGCGTATTCGATGAGAGATTAATGTCACACTAAACAGACATGTGTTTTTAACATTCAAGTTTTAATCTTGTTTTCCTATACATGTATAGTAACATAAAATTTACATACAAACTAGTTACATAGTGACAAGTGTTAATTTTACCAGCTAAGTATTGCATTTTACATCCGCGGATTGTGTGGGCTGTTCACAATACTAGTTTCTTGACGTTGGTAGTCGCATTTTCTCTGACGATTGACCGTCCAGATTGACGAAGATATTCAGCTGGGCTTAACATGATATGGGCTCACTTGGGCCCAAACAGGTGCGGAGTCAGAAAAATTTTCTAAGCAGGTTAGAAATTAAATAATATTAATTAGTAAAAATTAAAATTAATAAATTAATATCAAATATAATTATATAAAATATGATATTAAATATATAGTTTGACATAAAAATTACATTAAAATTAAAATATATAAATTAATAAATAAAAAAGTTTGGTTTATTTTTTTATTTCTCGTTTAAAACACAAGTATACAAAATTACAAGTTAATGTCAATAATATAGAACAATACTTTTAAACTAGTAGTTTTTTTTCTAAAAACTTCTTCTAAAAATTATTTTGAGTAATAATATTATTTTAATTTACAAAATTTGTAATAAAAAACTAAAAACACTTGTAGTATGGATAGTAGGGGTATATGATTACTAAGACTGACATAATAATAAGATTTACTTTAGATTGTGTTGCTAAAATAAAATATTAAGAGTTTTCATATCTATTCTAGACTAAATATGATTTTTTACAATATAAT
Organism: Limonium bicolor; assembly: GCA_023374045.1. Lineage (NCBI taxonomy): Eukaryota > Viridiplantae > Streptophyta > Magnoliopsida > Caryophyllales > Plumbaginaceae > Limonium > Limonium bicolor. Next base: position 283,758,103 of record CM041776.1, read on the forward strand.
TCTAGAACAAATATTACATATTAATAGAAATCAAATTGATAACTAATATAATTTAGTAATATCATAGTGATATTTTACAAAATGTTATGGGGGTGAACAAATATCTAATAACATAAATAAACCATATAACAAAAAAAACTAATACTAATTTTGTCATGTACCCGAGGGAGTTGGGGGCCAAACACCCACCCCTGTCTTCGCCTCTGGGCCCAAAATTTGAGGGAAATGTTTGCCTATCAGGGCGGACCCAGAGATTGAATGTTATAGGGTCACTGACAAATAGAAATTTCTATAGTTAATTTTTATGATATTTATAGGGTCACTAAGACATAAAATATCTACTATTTTATAAAAAAAACTACATTAAAACTTACTATCTGTTAATCAAGCCCCTCTTTGAGTCACTATCCAAAGGCCTGTCCTTTTTAATGGGCACCCGTGCTCTGATCCAGTGGCGGACGTATATTCTGTGGGGGCACGTGCCCCACAGGTTTTTTGGAAAAATATAAATATATATGTGTCTATATATGAGAAAAATAAATAATAAATGTTAGATAATTAAATAGTATAGCATAAATATAATACTTTGATATTCAAAATACTGCATGTTCAAAACTTGGGTTGATTTTCTAATTTATTATAATTATAGTTGAAAAAGTGTCCTCACTTATAAATATATTAAAATGAAAGATAAACTTGTTGGTGATAGAATAAGATATATTTAAGTCCATTAACAATAATATTATTATGTATCATTTTCAAATTATAAAGATACATAGACTAATTGTAATTTAAATATTAAATATTATTTTAAAATATTTTATTGATTAGATTTCTATTCCATAAAAAATACCCGAGGTCTTAAGTTCTCATCCGCCACTGCTCTGATCCATCATTCTTGAGGAACTGAGTTGACCATCTCGCCACACTACTACTTTGAGTCAGCAAAGGGTAGTACTGTTTGGGCAAGAACTGAGATTCATTCTCGTCGTTAGAGCGCGACCTCACCGCTCCGCTCCGCTTCGATTTCAGTAGCGCAATATGCCAATACCATGCCATACAACAGTCCAATCTTATGCCAGTAATTCTAGGTTGTGGATGAATTGAAAATAAAGCTGCAGTGAAATATGCATGGTTGAGTTTGTCAATCAATTAATATATCCTGTTTCTTGCTATAGCAGTAGTAATAATAGTACAAAGTACTGGTCGGTATTACCGTTATCCAATGGGTTCGTAGTTTATACATCGGATCTGGCAAACTAGTGCAGTCGCAGTACGATTACGTACCATATCAACAGTACTGAATTGCTGATGTCGTCAAATCATTTCAAATTTGCATTTTGTAACCAGGCAGAATAAAATTCAATATGAATCTGGGATTAGAAAACGAGACATATAATTTCGTTAAAATAGGTTTTCTCACGCCAGTCTTAGCAGGGCAGCACACGTGGGATCTGCAATGCAAGTTGAGTCGGTAACATGCGAGACTGGTTAGCATTGAAATTTAGATGGAAACTTATAGCTATAAATAAAGGGCTTTGGACCTTTAGTCGGTGTGACCAGCTTGGCCACTTTGAAGGCGATTGAATGGTTGGAACCGAAATGGACGAAGGCGCCATATCACTGTTTCTCTAGGATTACTAGTACTATACGACGTAGTAACAGGCTGACACGGCATGGTCACTTGCACTTGCTTTTGTGGGAATCTGCCCCGTGAAAAGAAAGTAACCCATTATTTTACAAGTCCACAACTGATGACAATTATCAAGCTCAAGTTAGAAAAAAAGTATGTAAGAGTGAAAAATAAGAATTTATGTGATAATTTTTGTTAGTACAATTGAAAGTTTCTAGATGTGGGTGATCTGAAACTATATATGACTCATAATGAATAGAAAGAAAGAAAGAACAGAACGAAATAAATGTTGAACATTTATTATAATTTATAATCAAGTATAACCTTACACAATCACATATTCAATGTGAATACAATCACCTACCTCAAGAACATTATCTTGATAAAACTCTCACATAATTTGAATTCTAGATACCTACAACACAACTAACAACAAAACTCTCTTTGAATAGCAAATGAATAGGATCAAATGTTTCTTGTCATACACGGTACTCACCAGAAATCAAATGACTAACATACCAAAATTAACACATGTTCTAATTAGCACTATTATATTACATCCCCCACCCATGATAGGGCTGCCCATGGTAGGTTAACCTCCTTATTCGGTTAACCGCTTTCGGTTAACCGGGTCTTAGGTTTTCTAAAATCTAATTCCATTACCATTCCATTTAGATCGGTTAACCGTTTAATTCGGTTTTCTAAAATCTGATTCCATTACCATTCCATTTAGACCGGTTAACCTTTAGTTTGGTTCGGTTTTATCGGTTAACCTGGTATCTATGTAATTTTTTTAATTGATGAGACCCATACCATTAATATTATAGTACAACATTGATTATTCACCTAAATCATGAGTGACAAATCAATCAGATATGAGAAAAAATATAATAGTGTGCATATTCCCGCAATAGCTACATTAATTAATATATAAGGTGAACATTAATATTCAAAGTTTTTGATTGTTTATATAATCGGTTAACCACGGTTAACAAAGCGGTTAATCATTATGGAAAATTCAATACCATTACCGAAACCGAAACCGGTCAATTTACACGGTTCGATTAACCATACCGCAAGAACCGGTACGGTTAACCTGAAAACAGGTACGGTTAACTTCGGTTTTGATCGGATACCGCGGTTTCGGAATTTTTTGGGCAGCGCGAAATTACACACCCCACCCACGAGGTTTCAAAAATTAATTTGCCCACCATGTGGTTTCCTCTTTTTTACATCTGGCAACTTTTTTAATATTTGATCAACTTAAAAGATGCTTAAATGTTCTCCAAAATTGATGAAACTTTACATGGACGATGCTAAGGTGTTATATTTTTGTCCAGTGCCAAATCCAAAGTTTTTTAAGCTCATATATGACCTGTGGGACCCAATGAAAACACTTTCACATGTCACATGTTTCATTGGGTCCCACAGACCACATATGAGCTTTAAAAAGTTTGGATTTCACGTTCGACCAAAATATAACACCTTAGCATCGTCCATGTAATGTTTCATCAATTTTGGACAACATTTAAGCATCTTTTAAGTTGATCAAATATTAGAAAAGTTGTCAGATGTAAAAAAAGAGGAAACCACATGGGTGGGCAAAGTAATTTTGAAACCTCGTGGGTGGGGTGTGTAATTTCGCCAAACGTCATGGTGGGCGATGTAATTCCCTAATAAGAAGGAAAATTCATAAAAGGGACTGGGGGGCAATTAGGGAAAGGGCACGAAAAAATAAGATAAGGGGAGAGAGGTGCAGTGAGAGAGGGGTGCAAGAGAAAAAGGACAGAAATACCCGACGAGGGAACGGACTAGGGGAAAGGGCACAAGAGGGAAAAAGGCAAAAACAAGAAAAAAGGCAAAGGAAGAGAAAAGAGAGAGAGAAAGAAAACACAGGAAAACAAAGCAGAAAAAGAAAAAAACGGGAAAAGAGCGAAAAATACTAATAATTATTAGAATATTTTTTAACAAAATTATTAAGTACCATAAAATAGTATATACATTTTAAAGACATAATAGTAATTAAATAATTTTAAATGAATTTTTAAGAAATGATTAAAATTGACAAAAAATAATATTAAGAGAAATTAAAATTTTTGAAAACATTTGAAACATAAATAAAGTGGTTCAATTAACAGCTACTCTAGGAGGAATGTTTTATTCGGTGCTAACGGTTTAATAACTATCTTTATATCTCCATAATGTTTCAACTTATGCGCTCTACCTATTATTTGGATATACTAGCAAAGATGCATGGTCTAATGAGGCTACTGTGAAATATTTACTCATGGGTGAGGCAAGATCCTCCATTCTGGTTCATTGTTTTTCTTGGTTATATGATTAATCCAACAGAGAGATCGAACTTCAAGAAATAGTGAATGGTCTTATCAATACACAAATTTACAACTCCCCAGGAATTTCAATTGCGCTTATATTCATCACTATAGGAGTTGGGTTCAAGCTTTCCCAACCCGTTCTCATCAATGGACTCCTGATGTATACGAAGGAGTGTGGTTCATTCAAAAAATTCCTAGCTCTCCATCTATCTCTGAGATGTTTGGATTTTCTAAAACTCCATGGACATGCAAAAGAGAAATTTATCCCCACTCAAACTCAGACATAACTTTTACTTATTCAAAAACAATTAAGGTGAAGCAGGGTCACGCACACAACGAATCTCTTTATGATAAGCAGATTCATTTTGTAAGTTTGTTATTACAAGAAGTTCCTACAAAGGATCGAACTAATGACGTACACAATACTCATGTAGATGCTACATAGTTGGTTCTTATCCTTCAGAGACTACGGGAATAATAGGAGCATCCGTAGACAAAAGGATCGCCCTAACATGATCATCTCGTGGCTATTGAGAACGAATCAAATCATATGGTTATATTTCTCAATCTTTTTTACTTGCTCCTATGAGACTAGGGTCGAAAAGATAAATCAGTCATTCGCAACCATTGATGAAGAATTCCTAGAAAAGTTAAGGACTAGTAATCGTTTTAGCCGATCTTATACATATGCGAGGAAGGTAATAAAAATAGAAAGAAGATGAGTTATTATTGGAAAACATGAAGATGAAAGCGATTGAAGCTTGAAGAAGATGAGAGAATTTTACTTTTGTACATATATTCTTCTTGGTAAAACGTTGTATTACAGAACTAATGACCCAGCTTTGTTTATATACTAATATATCTCTTTGTAAAGATAAATAATGCTGTTAATAAAATCCTAACTAACCAAATATTTAGATGTTTACAGATAAAGAAACAAAACTGTAAACTTGTAAATATAATGTGGGCCTAAACATTGTACTAGGCTAATTAAATACTGGACTGGGCTGAATATTAGCCCAATACCCCCCCCCCCCTCAAGCCGTTGATCAGAAGTATGAGTGTAAGTGATGTCCACCAAACCTTGTTGAATCTTCTCCCGGACAAAATGACAATCAATTTCAATGTGTTTAGTACGTTCATGAAAAACAGGGTTGCGTGCTATATATATAGCTGACTGGTTGTCACACTTGACCGGTACAAGAGTAATGTGTGTGGCATCCAGTTCATGTAACAAACGTGTAAGCCATGTCAATTCCGCTGTAACCCGTCGTAAGGAACGGTATTCCGCTTCTGCACTAGAAAGAGACACCGAGCCTTGCTTCTTAGTCTTCCAAGAAATAGGACTATCTCCTAGGAAAATGAAATAACCGGACACAGATTTTCTGGTGTTTGGACAGGCAGCCCAATCAGAGTCACAGTAGGCAAGAAGATCAAGTGTAGGAGTAGAACCTTTGGCGAGGACGATGCCATAGTTCAGGGTTCCTCTGATATAACGAAGAGTATGTATGGCTGCCTCCATATGAATATCACTTGGATTTTTCATAAACTGGCTAAGAACCTGAACTGTAAAACTGATATCTGGTCGGGTGTTGGTTAAGTAGTTGAGCTTACCCACTAACCGTCTGTAAAGTGTGGGATCCTTGAGAGATGTGCCATCATCAACACGTAGCTGTTTGCCCACAACCATTGGACCTCTCGAAATTCTTTCGTCAGCGCTAGCGTATTCCTTCAAAAGTTCCAAGCAAAACTTTCGTTGTGAAAGAATATAACCCTGATTGTATGGAATAAATTCTATTCCCAAGAAATAATGCAAGCTTCCTAGATCCTTGACACGGAAGTTGAGATCTAGAGCCCGCTTAATTCCATCTATTTCCTTTTGACAAGCTCCAACGATCAACATGTCATCCACATAAACTGCTATGTATATCTTGCTCTGAGTAGTCTCCTTATAGAAAAGAGAATAATCATTCTTTGATTGGACAAAATCAAGAGTGTGAAGGAAACTGGCCAGTTTGGAGAATCACTGTCTAGAAGCCTGTTTGAGCCCATACAATGACTTGCGCAACCGACATGCCTTGTTTGCCACTGCGACCTCTAGACCCTGAGGCAAGCGCATGTAAACCTCTTCATCAAGATCACCATGCAAGAAAGCATTATTAACATCGAGCTGGTTAATGATCCACCCTTTGCTAAGAGCCACAACAATAAGAGAACGGATCGTCGTGAGCTTGACCACTGGGGAAAAAAGTTTCGTGATAGTCAAGACCATGACGTTGAGTGAACCCCTTTGCTACTAAACGAGCCTTGTACCGTTCTAACGTCCCATCAGATTTGAGCTTGACTTTGTAGACCCACTTGCACCCAATCAATTTCTTTCCTCGTGGTAAAGTCACAATATCCCATGTATCGTTTGCTTCTAATGCTTGTAACTCATTGTGCATGGCAATCCGCCAATGTTCATGTTGTGCAGCGGCTTGATAACTATGTGGTGCACACATATCCGGATTAGATGACTGAGCATAAGAAGCCGTAGAAAGCAGTGCCACAGAACTAGCAGGTGTAGTTTCTGTTAAATTAACACAATGAGCAATAGAACTGTCAGGAGGAGTCGCAGTTCCGTAAACTCGCTCATCAAGTATCTATTGAAAACAAGAATTGCACATATAATCATTCAAGTAGCCTGGCTTGTGAACCTCTCTACTTGAACGTCTCAAACTTGTTTGAGCAGGATCTGCCGCTTCTTGGGGTGCAGAAGTATCCACATCGAGCTGAGTTGCTTGCAATAAGGGTGGTTCTTCATCCACTAACATAGGGTTCTGATTCCCCTCCAAATTCGTTGGTTGTGGATGTTGGATGCTCGTGTTGTGAAATGGGAAATCATGAACATGAAATTTAATATCTCTGCAGACCTCAACAGTACGAGTCTCTATGCTCATGATTTTATACCCTTTCTTTCTTGGATCATCTCCCAGATAAATGCAAGCTTCTCCACGTGGTTCAAACTTTCCTCCTTTTGGACCAACAATTGTCTTATAGCATAAACATCCAAAAGGCTTGATCTCATGATATGAAGGTTTGCTACCATACAAACTCTCATGTGGTGTCACACCATTTAATGCCTTGGTAGGTAGAAGATTGATCAAAAAGGTTGCATATAGAATACACTCTCCCCAGTATTCAAGTGGTACATTGGATTGAAAGAATACTGCCCTTGCTGTTTCCAGAAGATATTTGTGGTTCCTTTCTACTATGGCATTCTGTTGAGGTGTATAAGAACATTTTGTTTGATGAACAATTCCTTGTTGCGCATAATAAGATTTTCCATCGTTAGAACACCCCAGCTCTTTGGCATTATCTGTTCTCACCACTTTGACCTTTGTATCAAATTGTCTTTCCACCATTCTAATAAAATTAATGATGGCCTTCCAAGCATGTCCCTTCTGTTTGATGAGAGTAACCCAAGTAGTACGAGTATAATCATCAACGAAACACACAAAGTATTTGTACCCGTTGTATGTGTTGGTAATAAAGGGGCCCCAAACGTCAATATGTAACATCTCAAAAGCTCTCTTGGTTTTGCTTGTAGAATTAGCGAACGGTAAACGTTGAGCTCTAGCTTTGTAATGAACATCACAAGCATACTCTAGAGAAAAATCGGTCTCTTTTATTATTCCAAGTTTTACAAGCTTTCGAAAAGGCACATGTCCTAGCCTTATATGCATATCTAGAGCCTTTGGGCTGACTACATTAACCGCACCATTGTAACAGCCCAAAACGACTTGACGATCCGGTCCATTCTCGCATCTGGTGGTACTGGATCTGATAGTGTTGGAAAAACTGGAACGACCCAATTTGCTTCTGGCCCAATTGTCTAGACAGCCTGCATCCAAAACAAAAAGGTTATCTCGACCGTCTCCTACCTTGCTACTCTCCCCTGTGATACGGTCCTGGACATAGCAACCAGAAGAATCGAAAATGAGAGCACATTCATACTGTTTTACCATCTTCGCCACTGATATGAGATTAAACATGAAATTCGGTACGAACAGAACTTCCTTTAGTCTCGTATTATTTCCTAATCTCACATCTCCGACAAGGGTTATGATTTGCGGGCTACCATCTGGTAAGAGTACTGTTCTTTCTCTCTCTAATATTCTCCAATTTTCCAACATGCAATGAGCTCCCGACATGTGATCGGTTGCTCCAGAGTCTATAAGCCATTGTCCTTTGAATGTATTGCCAGAATAATTACTCATTAAGCACAATTTATTGCTAACACAGAAGGTATTGTTACCTGAGAAGTTGCAATAATCGATCCCTTCTGTGTTTGCGTTTGTGGCTTTGTTACGAAACAGCTCTGTAATTTGTTGTATTTGTCTGGGCGTTAATCCTTCTCCCTGACTTTCTGTGTTATTACTTAGCTCTGGATCCGAAACCTCGTTTGTGAACGCCTTCTTCCTTCGAGCTAAAACTTTGTCCCGGCCATGAATTTGATAACAATCTACCACGGTATGGTCTGGTTTCTTGCAATTACTGCAAGTGAGTTTCTGAAAACACTCTTCTTGACTGTGCCCTAGCTTCTTACAGTAAGAACAAGATACTTTCTTCTCGTCGAATCTTCTGCTAGGGTTTCTTGAACTTTCTCCTCCAGTGCTGGCTTGACTATAAAACGACATTGAATTGTCGTTCTGATGAGTATTTCCCCTCTGTTCCTCCTCTTGAACAACCAAGGAGAAAGCTTCCTCTAATGTCGGGGTTGTCTTCATCGCTAATATTTGTCCCCTGATGGGCAAATACTTCCAATTCAACCCCATCAGAAAGTGAACAAGTTTATCCTGATTGCTCAACTTCTTGAGGGATTCTCTAGCGCCGCAAGTGCAACCGGAGAAAGTACACCTGGGAAAGAGACAAGCTAAGTCCAGTTCACCCCACGCTCTCTTCAATCTTGTATAATAATCTGCTACACTTTCTTCGCCTTGTCTAATTTCTGAGATTTCTCGTTTCAGGCCATGAATGACGGCAAGATTGGTGTGCTCGAACCGCTTCAACAATTCATCCCAGAGCTCCTTGGGATCATCACAAAAACGAACACTCTCAGCAATAGTAGGACCAAGCGCCATCTTCAGCCACGATAACACCAGGGAATCCGATCTTTCCCAAGCTCCAAGCCGGATTACATCCGATTCATCGGGTTTCTCCACTTTCCCGGTAAGAAACCCATACTTGTTTTTAACCTTTAAGGCTGTTATCATGTTTGTCTTCCATCCCTGAAATCCCTTGCATCAAATCTTGAAACAAGACTTAACCCTAGGTTTTCCGCAGAATGAACATAAATGGGATCATTTATGTCGATGATAGAATTGGTTGATACAGAAGCAGCCGACAGAGCCTCCTTCTTCCCCTTATTTGCATCATCCGCCATTCTTGAAGAAGATTGAGAAAGCCGCAGAAGCACCTAAGCTACTGATACCATATTGGAAAACATAATGTGTCCGGCCCGGCAGCCCGGTCCGACCCGGCCCGTAAAATAGCCCGACGAGCCCGAACCAGATAGGGCTTCCGGGCGGGCTTGGACATAAAATTAGGCCCGAATGAAAAACCGGGCCGGGCCGCGGCACATTTTTTGAGCCCGTGGGCAAGCCCGGCCCGGCCCGATTTTATATTATTATTATATATTTTTAAAATAATATATACATACTTAATTTTTATATAATATATACAAAAATTAGATATAATATAAATTTTAAATAAGTTATATATATAATATATTAATTTTAAATAAGTATATATCTAACATATAAATCTATATTAAAATATATTAATTTAATTTTTTTTTATTAATTTATATTAAAAAAATTAAAAAACCGGGCCGGGCGGGCCGGGCTTCGGCAAAGTCTGGAAAAAATCGGGCCTAGCCCGGCCCGGCCCGAGCATGTAAAAAACCGGGCTTGGTTTTTGAAAATAGGCCCGACGGGCCTAAAATTTTCCTCTAACCCGGCCCGAACCCGGCCTGCCCGCCCGAATGATCACCTCTAGAAAACATGAAGACGAAAGCGATTGAAGCTTGAAGAAGATGAGAGAATTTTACTTTTGTACATATATTCTTCTTGGTAAAACGTTGTATTACAGAACTAATGACCCAACTTTGTTTATATACTAATATATCTCTTTGTAAAGATAAATAATGTTGTTAATAAAATCCTAACTAACCAAATATTTAGATGTTTACAGATAAAGAAACAAAACTGTAAACTTGTAAATATAATGTGGGCCTAAACATTGTACTAGGCTAATTAAATACTGGACTGGGCTGAATATTAGCCCAATAGTTATTGTTTCTTTTATCACTTAGGAGTCGTGCGAGATGATAGTCTCATGCACAGTTTTGAATAAGAGAAAGAAGTGAGGAATCCTCTTTTCGACTCTGACTCTCCCACTCCAATTGTTGATTTTCTTTCAGTTACTTCGAAGTAGCTGCTTCCATTTCAGCCACTCGAACTTTTGATATTCCTTTTCGTTCCTCGTGAAATGAGTGACATCTTCTTCTGGAAATCCTTGCTATTCTTAGCATGATAGTGGGGGATCTCATTGCTATTACTCAAAGAAGCATGAAACGTGTGCTTGCATATTCATCTATAGGCCAAAACGGATATGTAATTATTGGAATAATTGTTGGAGACTCAAATGATGGATATGCAAGCATGATAACTTATATGTTGTTCTATATCTTCTTGAATCTATGAACTTTTGTTGCATTGTATTATTTGGTCTATGTATCAGAACTGATAACATTTGAGATTATGCAGGATTATACACGAAAAATCCTACTTCTACAATCTGGTGTGGATGGTAGGCATACCTATATTTATTGGTTTCAATAAGAACCCTTACGAATGTTGCTTCTATCTACTATCATCTAAAAACAATTAAGTTATTAATGACTGAACGAAACCAAAAAATAACCCCTCATGTGCGAAATTATAGAAAATCTCCTTCAAAATCAAAGAATTCCATCGAACTGAGTATAATTGTATGAGTGATAGCATTTACTATACCAGGAATATCAATGAACCCGTGTATTGCAATTGCTCATGATACCCTTTTTTAGCTTCTAGAATCTATTTCTTAGTTCAAGATCCCTTTTACTAACTGGAATCAAAACTTTAGTAGATTTGTTCCTCCCAAAATGAGAACCGTATATGGTTTTGAACTTATAATCTATAATCGGATGATCACGTCGAGTCCAAGATTATAAGTTCATTTCATACCACACCAGACCGGAAGAAGGTTATATACGTTCTCATTATGAGAAGGGATGATTCAAGCCTATCTAAATAGATACTATATTTAGATATGGATCCCTATGTTCTTATATTCCATTTCTGATTAGGAATACATATATGTATATAATATAACGAGGGAATTACACTGGCCTCCAATTAGATATGAGAAAATTACAATGTCTACCCATGAGATTTAAAATATTATACTATCAACCTAAGAGATATTGAGAAATTCAACATTCCACCCATGAGCTTTAAAAATTTACACTGCTCACTCTTGTACTTATCATAATGAAGTGAAACCAAAGGTCTAAAATGCTACATCCATGAAGTATTTTGACATTGCAAAGCAATAAAAAATCTAAATTTTATATCGTATGAGATTATTGTTAAGAACTGAAGAGAAATCGCACAAATTTTATGAGGAATTGCATAAAGTGCCCCTCTTTACCTTTAGTTTTATCTTTTTATTTTTTAATCGGGTTGGATTCGAGTGATAATATTTCACTCATCACCCATCTATTACCCGACCCATCACCTGATTCAGATTAAAGCAAAATAAATCTTTGGTGTGTTCAACATTAGGTAGTAGACAAATTCAAGTAAAAAGCTAAATACGTAACCCATTGACATACAATTGCAAACAACTGAATCTTGTTATAGTATGTAAAGTGTTCTCATATTTAGGTAGAAACTGCTGTGAGAGTACTGTTGTTATACCCCTCTCAATAAACACGTAATAATCCCTCACGTAGCATAATTAAAAGACGTCTTACAGCGGAAGAATAAACAACATAAACTCTCACACGGGTGTCACCTGCCATTACTCGCCCATGCGAGTAACGAAGCAGAAACTAAATCCAACAACCAAAATAAACAGCACTACCATACCACTGTGACAACGAGATAAATCCTATACATCATACTAAGTCCAAAAACCATAACCGTCGACAAGTAAGCATCTACCCTGATCCCGTACTTCGGCTTCAACGATGAACAACAACCTGCAACAAGCCATAAAGGCTCAGCGATAAACGCTGAGTATGCGGGCCTGGACCCTATTGGTCACTTGTCATTTTAACCATCTTGATATTAGATTGATTTCATGCTTTACCATTTTACAGATATAATTAATACTGTAATAAACATGCATAACCATATAACCATCCATCCAATCCAACAGTCATTACATATCACAAACAACAGTCGCATAAACGAACATATCGAATAATAACAGTACTGTGTGTATCGCCTTAGCGAACGGTTTCCATATTTAACATTATTTGGCCTTCAAGGCCCCATCCATCCAAACCATGTTTTAATTAATTACCAGTTGGACGTCATGTTGGGACAACCCGGTTAACCTTACCAATGGACAGTAGTCCTCCCGTACACACAAAGGTGCTCATTTCACCAGAGGTCCGGGGGCCCCTGACTATTCACTTTGCCTCGTAAGGCGTCCATATAAAGACCGTAGCCGTGTACCAACAGCAGGTACCATCTGACCCACGATCCAATTAGGGCTCGTTAGGAAATTTCCTAGAGCGGAACCCGATCGGGTACCCCTCAGTGATCACAAATGCGCAACCAGGTAGTTCGTAAACTACCGGGATTCCTCCCCTCATCTCATACCAATTCTCTCATAGGATTAAGATAAACTCTTAGTGTTTAGGGAGAATACAATTTATTAGTTTGCTGCTCAATGGGTCTCACGCATACCTAGAAGTAATCTAGGTTATATTCATGTTCAAGATCCATGCTCTAGAGACTGACATTGTCGTATCTCGTACCTAAGTATTTTACTTAGGTTATTTCATACTTAATATTAATACTAAGGTATTATATTAAGTAACCATCGTGTCATCACATCAAACGCATATGTATGTTTATATAAGTCGATCTATAGTCGACGTAATGTTAGTCACGTAGGACGCTCGCGTATAATTAAGTAACACATTAACACACATCATCATATGCATATATCCACACACATAACATACAAGTTATCAAACAGTTTCTGGGCCCTTTCTTAGGTCAACCCGGATCAAACCCTTCTTCACATACCGTACACCTTAGACCAAGGATGCGCAGTGTAGTCCACTAAGCTTCTCGAGCGCGCACGTCTGAAAGGTGATCTAAAAATACGAGGAACGCTAGGTGTCAATCCACATGACAAATTGACTCGGTATTTCCTAATAAAGTCAGTGACCCCAGTACTACATCCCCGGATTCCAACTGTTATTAGTTAAGTTACTGTTATCCTTTAAACTCCTTACTCAATGTTTGTATAAATACTTTGGTTTAACAGTGGAGTCGGTTTCATTAGAACGTCGTGGTTAACGTTTTCGAACATAAAAGTTTATATCTTTCCAACTCATAGTAGTTTATAAGCGTTTCGTTTTTACATAAGTTCATTCGTTCTTGTACATTTAATTCAATTGTTTCATCGCATGTATAGGCACGTATTGTAACCTACAATTGCATGCATAATACATTTTATAGCCTATGGTTGCATATATAATGCATTATTTATCGTATATTATTATTATCCCACCATCCATTATAATACATTGTTTTACATAACCATTAATCTTGTAGTATCTACATTTGAACCCAAAAAACCCATAACTTATAGTTTATAAACTATTTCATATAATAACCTTCACCATTATATTATATGGTTTCCAACCATAATTATATATCCATCCTTATATACATAATTCTCGCATATGTATATATTTACCAATATAGGTAAGTTTCATGAGTTATAAAACTCTTATACCATATGTCACATTTTATCATCTTATGTGAGATGATTATTCCCATTAGTTGTGTTATATTGTCACAACCTATATTAAGATCATTATCTTAATAATATATAACATTTTATGTTGTATAATTTCAACTCCTAAGGTTTATTCAATATTTACCTTAGTTTATAAATCTCATTTATTTATAGTTTGTCACATTATTTAATGTGAATACCCTTATTTATATTAATTCCATTTAAACCCCATTAATACCATATAAATGTTATAACATGTATAACATTGTAGACCTTAGTCTACAATTCATTTTCCAACCTTTATAAATTCGGTACAGCACTTTACTTTATTTTAATTTTATTTTGACCACATAACATTATGTAATGTTATACCATATACCAATATCATATAATATGATATCTTTATCTTTTATAATTTATAACATATAGTTTTTATACAAAACTATTGTTAATTACCGAAAAGGTATATCCATTTAAACCAATCTTATTAATTTACCATATCTTCATGTTTATTACCAAAATCACCCCATAATTTATACTATGTTATATATACCATATAATATAACATTTTAAACCTTAATTTAAATATAACCCATAGTTATATATATATTCTAAATTTCCGAACAGACCAATAATTCTGTTCTAATTTATTTCCTAACCCACCAACCTTTTATAATTACAATTTGACCCAATTTATAACATATAGTTTTATAATATCATCAAAACTATATATTATACACTTATCTTTTTAAAACACTTTATATTGTTCTAGAAATCATCAAACTATACCCAAAGGTTATAAATATCATTCCTAACCCATAAACTTTCGGTTATTACAATTCCACCCCCATTTACTTTTCCAAAGTATAACAAAGACATAATAACTATATATTATACATATATAGCTTATTTTAAATTCCAAATTCAACCCAATAAAATCCTAAAAATTCCTAATAACCCATGGGTGTTTAAAATACCATTGTACACCCTTAATTTTCAGTATTCACATACATACCCCATATATTATAAAAATGTTATAATTAAATACTTATCTTATTATATAACCTTAAATAAATTATTTAACTTATCTAATTTGGTCAAAACCTACCCAATGGTCAAGGTTGACCTCCTTAATATAGCCTTGACCATTACTCTCTTTATTTACAGTTTTAACCCCTAAGTTTCCAAAATTTACCAATTAACCCCCAAAACTTTATAAAATCTTATAAACTTTATTTTAAATCCTTTTAACACCAAATTTTCACCTTTATTATTATTTAGCCCCCAAATTTGGTTTAATTATGGTCTAACCCCTTATAACTTGCGGTAATATATATTTATCACCTAAAACCTAATTTAAACCAAATATACATAAATAAAATGGCCTAAAGTACATGGCCTTATTAAAAACATTTGCTCATAAAATAAATTACACATAAATGCTCCAAGATACATATAATTTTCGGCCTCACCACATATTTTCCATTAATTACCAAATCTTCCACATAAAGTCTTAATTTGACATTTATGTTACTTAATTACTTAGATAAATTTACTAAGTCATTTCCTTAACCACTTATGGTCAAAATCAGACCATATAGGCCATGTTCACTCACGGCAATTTATAAACATAAGTTTAAACTTGTGTTAATGTATCAAGTTAAGGTTTAAGTGATTTATACCTTGATTTAGCAAGGTTAAGACCTTGTTTGGTCTCGCCACCTTAGGGAAAGTTTCTACACAGCTTGATTTACTTGTCTTCATACAGAAAACAAGACATGATTAAACTCCAAGCATAAGCTAACCATGGGAAGTGTTTTAACACTTAAATTCAAGGTAAATTTACCTTAGAAATGCAAGGGTACCTTGGCTGTTCTTCGGCCTATTTTTACAATAGTAAAAGAGTATTAAAAGGTCTCTCAAATGGAGGCTTAAAACCGGAATAACTCATATAAGAAGATGGCTAATTTTCACCTTGATTAAGATGCCAAAACGGTGTTTTGGCTTGGATATGGCTACTCCTTGTAGATCTTGGTATACCAACTGAATCCACATGAAAAGGAGAAGAAAATAAGGCTAGGGAATCAAGGTTTACAACCGGAATTGACAAGGAAGAAGTGTAACACCCCATCCAAAACCTTAACACTTAATCAATAATCGCAGCGGAAATCATTACTTAAACATATACCAAAAGGGCGGTGTTACACGCCGTTAGCCACCCACGTGGCTAACGAGGCTGTTACATAATATGTATCGGTCTGATCACACGAATCCCGAGCATACTTACAACCTTCCAAAAATGACCATCCAAAAAGAATTACAATATACCGAGTGTAACTGTTCAAAAATCACTAACCCACTTTGCATCCACCAAAAGTAAACGACCTCGAGTGTACAAACACTACTCGGGTTCAACATCCAAAAACAACAAAATATCAACATCCTAGGATCTAAAGCCAATCTGCTTCCTCGATCCTCATCCTGCAAATAAACATAGCCCCCAAAGGGGGTCAGCAACCTTTTGCTGGCATGGTTAACGTGCAGCCCGCTGACTACCGGGATACACGCAACTATTTGTCATTATTACATGGAGTTGATTTTATCATACAACGTGCATATATACAACAGGAATTATTGCAGAACAATAACAACACATACATAGTGAAAACAGTTCACTTTAAGTAACAACCAACATGGTTAGTCAACTTGTAAGCCTAGAGGATGTCTTCATCCTCATGTTAAGCTTAACACATATAACAATACTGTTTTGTTAGTCGGATGAGTAACTTTAACTTGAAAGATGAGACGAGCGTAGTGACCCGAACGCATCAACACATGATTTCCCCCTAGCCCGAGTGGAAGTCAGGTAGGTAGCTTTGGCTAAGCTATGGGAGGTCGAATTCCCCATAAAAGGAAGACTACCCTAACATAAGGAGAGAGTCGAATCTGATTCAGATGTCGACACCCATACATACACGCGTGACCGGAACGACCGGATTCCTCTCTCCCCGGTTAGCACTCGTTAGAAGTCCCACAATGGGAGCTTAACATCATCTCACACAATTAAGTGTTTAAGTCCAGTTAGACATACAAGGGAGATAAGGCATACATCGGCAACACACAACACAACCATACACACATAGCCGGGTTAGAACGTTCCTCAGGTTGGGAACGTTATTACCGGATACCGTTCTCTTACGTTTCTAGACTTGGGTTAAATAATGGTTAGCTCGCATTCGAGGTTACCGGTATCGGCACGTACACGTCACATTAATAACAAAACTGTAAACTCGTTTCATGATTTAATCTTACAAGGTTGTAAACACACAAAAACACAAGTAGCACACAAGCCGGTGTAAACCGGTAGGCAACGGACTGCAAGAAAACCATACCTTGGTCCTTGCCGCTCTAGGGTTCCACCGTACGTTGTTCCTAAACATGATTGATAAGTTCGGTTAATTTATTTACTTAACTTCAAACTTACTAAGCATTTTACATGATTATATGACATGTTTTAAATGCCTAACTTACCCTAGATCACCCTCATTGTACCCCCTAGGGTTAACTACATTTGTCATTTTCTTTTCTCTTTTTTTTTTTTTGGTTTTGGGTCCGTCCGACCCACCTTTGGGTCGGACCCTTCCAGTAGCCTTCGGGTCCCAAAACTTCCATCATGTCCGACCCATGTCCGACCCACCGTCTGGGTCGGACCATTCCAGAAACATTTGGGTCTGCAACATTTACCATGTCCGACCCATGTCCGACCCACCGTCTGGGTCGGACCATTCCAGAAACATTTGGGTCTGCAACATCTACCATGTCCGACCCATGTCCGACCCACCGTCTGGGTCGGACCATTCCAGAAACATTTCCGACTTTTCTAACGTGCACGTCCGACCCATGTCCGACCCAACCATCTGGGTCGGACCATTCCAGAAGCATTTGCGGGTGACCAACAGGGCCCGTCCGACCCAACTGTGGGTCGGACCCCTGGGTCGGACGCCACAAAAATCAGCCCATAATTTGTCAAATCTTTTCCAAACTTCTCCACAAGTCTTCTAAGGTGTCCTAACATCATTAGGCACACTTTAACCCTCATATTTCCCTTCCAATTTCCTTAAATGCTCTCTCAAAACACTTGTAGCTCACTAGATTGCTCCCTCCTAGAAATGCCTTTGGACCATTACATTCCTACTCCAATTTTGACATGATCTCCCCATAAATTTTACATGCTCACATTCATCTTTTTAACCCACTAAAACACTCCAACCGTCATTTCATCCAAGATGTCAAAACACACTTAAAATTCACCATCTACACCACAATAGCTCTCAATCTTCATAAACCTTAAGAACTTGGCTCTTAGGCCCTTAAACAACATTAAATTAAACACTGAATTTCCTCATATTATTAACAACACCTGCACTTCACTGAGCATTTATATTTGCACAAACATAAACACCCTCATACATCACACACTAGTTTAAGGTAGGTTAATTACCTTGGGTTTTCTTTTCAAAACTTTCCTCTTCTCTTCGCTTCTTGTTCCTCAATCGGTACTCAACCGGATAATTTGCTATACTAATGACCATGCCAAGATAATTACAATGAGTATTTAGGGTTCATGAATTTTATTCCATTAGCCCTAGAATAAATATTTGAACATCATAGGAGGGAATTACCTTCTACTTCAAAATGAAGTTTTTGGTAATGGAATTTGGGCTAGCTCCACACTTCTACAAGATTGAACAAGCTAAAAAATGAAGAGAAACAATGGTGTTCAACACACATAAAAATCGGTTGCCCTAAAATGGGGGAATGAACAGATTTTTGAGTTACTTCTTACCTTAGCACAACAAGGAGATGATGGGCTTCAAGAATATGAAGTTTCTTCTTCAAAATGTGGTACACCCATGGAGATGAAGTATGGAGTTTTGAGATTTTGAAAGGTACAAAATAATCCCCAAGATGAGAGGAGTATTTTGGTGAAAGAATTTCTTGATTTGGAGCTAGGATGAAGAAGTTACAAGGAGTTGAATGTGGGGTTTCTCTTTGGCTTGCAAATCGCCATTGTTGGCAAATGAAGAAGAAAGAGAGCTGGGTGAGGGGAAAAGAAATCGTGAGTGAAGAGAATGAGGGGAAGAGAGAGTGTGAGGGAGTATAGTGTGTGAGAGAGTGTAAAGTAAGTAGTTTTGTATTTTAGTGAGTAAAGTGAAATAAATAGAATAGAGAGGGGGAGCAAAATCGTGAGACACAAGAGAGGGGGAAGAAAAGTCTCTTTTTTTTTTGTAAAAGTAGAGATGAGGTGGCACATGGTCACTTAGCAGATAACACCCGTTAGTTCCCGAACTGTCAGTTTTAACAGTCTGGGTCCGGTTTCCGGATTTTTGTTTTATTTATTTTTATGGTCCTAGACCTTGACTAATATTTAATTATAGCCATATGATTGACTATAAATTTTTATTAGTCCATTAAACCCGTTTAAAGTTATATTTCCCGGGTTTCTCGAAAGACGTGTTTTAAAGCTCGTTTTGCCTTTTTAATCCACTATTTGGATCCGTTTCCTTCGGGAATTTTTCCCGCATGTTCTTAATGACTAAAATAAGTCTTAGAATATAATAATTATATATTTAGCTAACATATTAAGGTTTGGGGTATTTCAATCTACCCCCCTTAAAAGAACTTTGTCCCCAAAGTTCCCATTTCCCACGCATCTTGATTATTAGGACACGGGGATTACTTTTGAAACAACGCTTCCATAACAAACATACAAACATTCTTTACATCACATCGGACTCAAGGTCCTCATAACAAAACATCACTTAGACTCAAGGTCTATAACATAACAACATAGCCATGTATTCCAATACATGCCGTACATATCTAACCGAAACGGCTCTACCCCCCTTAAATAGGGGTACGCCCCGTACCCTATACACACAAAACTAAGAAGTAAACAACGACGGGTACTTCACCCTCATATCATCTTCCAGCTCCCAGGTGGCCTCCTCGACCTCCTGGTTAGACCAGAGAACCTTCACCAGTCGAACAGACTTGTGGCGGGTGTCTCGAGTCTTAGTGTCCAGGATCCGTACGGGAGTCTCCACTGATCGCATGGTCGGCTCTAGTGTTAGCCTTTCGGGCTGAAGTACATGAGACGGATGAGACATATATTTCTTCAGCTGGGACACATGAAATACATCATGTACCTTGCCCAGCTCAGCAGGTAAATCGAGTCTGTAGGCTACCGGGCCTATCCGCTCCGTCACGACATAAGGCCCCACATATTTCGGGCTCAACTTGCCTTTCTGGCCAAAACGAAACACTCCCTTCATGGGGGATACTCTAAGAAATACCTGATCGCCCACGGCGAACTCCAGGTCGCGTCTGCGCACATCGGCGTACGATTTCTGCCTATCCTGAGCTGCCTTCATGTTAGCCCGGATTTGGCGAACTTCTGCTTGTACTTGCTCTAAATACTCAGGTCCTATAATGACCGTCTCACTCGACTCATCCCAGCATAATGGCGTGCGGCATGGTCTACCGTACAAAGCCTGGAAGGGAGACATCTTGATCGAAGCGTGGTAACTGTTGTTGTAGCTAAACTCGATCAGATAACTTATCAATCCAGCTGGTCTGAAAGTCAAGTACACATGCACGTAACATGTCCTCAAGCGTCTGTATGGTGCGCTCACTCTGACCATCTGTCTGTGGGTGAAAAGCCGTACTCAACTTCAGTTCAGTACCAAGTGCTTCCCGTGTACTTCTCCAGTACCTCGAGAGGAATCTGGTATCCCTATCAGACACCACTACTAGAAAAAAACAAATTACCTACGGACAATTCCGTAGGTAATCCATAGTAATCAGAATTACCGACGGATTAACCGATAAAATTTACTCAAATCATCCGTCGGTATTTAATTGGTCGGTAATTAGATACCGATGGAAAAATGTGTCCGTCGGTAAATTACCTACGGATTACCTACGATATTACAGCCGTAATTACCGACGGATTACCTACGGAATTGTCCGAAGGTAAATTACCTACGGAAATCCTCGGTAACCCGACGACACGTCATCGTTTCCCCACTGCTTAATATCCGTTGGTAATCCATAGGTAAAATATTACCTACGGCTATAATCCGTAGGTAATATTTTACCTACGGATTACCGACGAACCATACCAATCATTTTATTAGCATTCCGTAGGTAATCCGTAGGTAAATATTACCTACGGAAATAATCCGTAGGTAAACTATTACCCATGAACCTTTATACCACTTATTATCGTGTGTAATCCGTAGGTAAGTATACCTTCGGAATATTTCCATAGATAACCCGTAGGTATTTATATTTTTTTGTATTTTGCATTTATTTGATCATATTTAGTTTATATTGTGTTATTCTTTATTTTTTTAATATTTAAATAAAAGCTATTTCAAAATAAAATTGTTAACAATACAATAATTAAAATATTCAATAACATGAAACTATATATATTATTAAGCACAAATACTTAAATATTTAATTCATTTTATTAATCCAAAAACTTATATCAACATCGTAAACAGTTACAATAATCATACATACACCAAATCACCACTTATGATGCCATCGCAGTATTTTGTTTCATGATAACTGTTAACCACAGATCAGAAGGATCAATACATGCCTATATTACTAGAAAAGTTGAGCCTGTATGCATGAAATGTGGCACCCAGAAGATAAGATTTTCCTTCCTCTCCAACGTCCCAGACAATGAACAGATCGAACAGTCCAGTGCAGCTCTTTCTCTTTGTAGTTCCTTGCAACCAAAGAATTATTAGATGGCAAATAGAAACCTAAAATTGGAACAAGCAAATGGTACACATTTTTCAGAACTCACCAGTGGCGCCACAATCTGATCTGTTATTTGCATTTCTATCTCTGTTGTTACATCTGTGTCAAATGAAGAACAAATTTATCATCAAGGGCACCCAATTGTGTAAGTCTTGCAGGCTTCAAGCAAGCAAGCAAGCTGCTAGGAAAATAGAAATCATAATGCAGGGGGTCCAACTATTGCTTGGATAGCTGCATTTGGGAGGTAGAATGACTTCAAACTCATACTACAAAACCTCCAGACTGTGACATTTTGAAGATGGGTTTTGGACTGGGAATCTGCGTGAAACCAATAATAACTTCTCAATTACGAGCTCAATGGATATTAGTTATTCACATATTCAAAGACATACTTATTCATATGTAGCTTTTTAACAGTAATGATGCAGAACATCAATACTAGAGTCAGGAGTTATGGATGCTCCAGAAGATTCAAGGTCGAGAGTGCATAATTCTTGAAGGATGGAAACATCAGTGTTATCAATCATAGCAGCATCTTCAGAAGAGGCATACTTATTATTATACCAAACAACTAGTCCTGCTGTTTTTTTCGCTATCCCTGAAACCAGTCAACAATCTATTAAAAGATAGTTCAACATGGCCAATAAATTATGCACAACCACTGTACGAGAGTAAAACTACAAAGTGTGAGTGGAACAATGAAATTGCTGCACTTAAAACAGATAGTCATAAATAACATCAGTAGAGTCTACCAGATGAGGAAAAAATGTGACACATTTGAGCATTATAAAAAGCAGTCGCTTTGACAAGCTAGGCCATGAACGGCTCATAGCTTACATGAAAGAATATCAGACGTAACCAATTAGGCACATTAAAATCCTTTGTCCGGACTGTGGGAAAAAATATATTATCCTACGCATAAGCATGTTTATTAGCAACACACGGACCATATTCAAGCTAGACCGAAAAATTTGAACACTCATTCAGCACTAAGTATCCTCCATGCCATCTAATAGCAGTCTAGTTTTTTCCATTCAGATTCACCTTACTAGCAGAATAAGCCACATTCATTCACAAGGAAAAAAAATGAGATGACCAGGTTGTTCTCCTCCTAAGAGGCTCTCAAATTCACTTTGTCATCTTCCCGAGATCAATTCAATTATGTAAGGTAAATACTCATTGGCATCAACCCTTCCGGTATGGTGGGAGAACATTACCCCAAGTAGCTAAATTATTTGAAGGAGTTCAATAACTCCATATTCATTTCATGCTAGGTAATTGGTTAGAATGGCTACGATTGAACTAGATGTGTCATACCTGATATGTGGAGTCAAACTTCAACCAGAAGAGATTCAACAGCAACCACAGTTTGTTGTTTATATCTCCTGTAATAGATACATAAAAATGATAGAGAGAATTAGAAAAGTTCGATTACTGCTTTTGTGAATTTGCTTTATAAGGAGGAACTGCGAATGGGACAAAGCTAAGCGATTTCAAGCCTTTTTTGAGAACTTTGATAATTGAAACTGTTTCTGTATAACAGTAAAAAAACGGGTAAAATGACATAGTTTTAGAGAGGATGAGACTACCTGAAGTCGGTTCAACATATTGCAGTAGCATTATTATTCAGATCTAGAAAATTAAATAGCTAACGAATTTGCTGGGAACCGGGCGATAATCAAGGCATAGATGCCGTCAGACAGTAGGCATGTAATCAAAAACAGCTAGAAGTCCACTTTTAGCAACAAACTTCCTTTTAAAGGGATCACAGAAAATGAAGAAGTATCTTTAAATAGTTTGAGTGGATATAGTAGCTTAAAAGACGATGCAGTTTTTTAGTTTCAAGTTGAAAATCCGGAACTTAGCAGTGTGAATAATGGCATAAATGCGGAAATATACAACAGCCAAAACAATATTTAGAAAGTAAGAACAAAACACAATGTTTAGGAAGGAAAAAACTGGAAGATCTCAAGACAGAATTTGTCAGCTAACGAAGAAGAAATATGACCACCATCAAAATGATAAAACTGTCATTCTACGCAGCAAGTGAGGACTTTAAGTGAGAAAAGGGTAAAAAAATCACAGGCCCTGGATTAACAAGCAAAAATTGAAAAGATACATGGCCATACACTATAATATTAGTTGCTGTCAGACAACGAAGAAGAATTACTGACCATCATCAAATTAATTCTAGCTGCAAGTGAGGACTTTGAGTAAAGCAAAGGGTAAAAGAATCACATCCCGGTTATAACAAGCAAACAATGAAGAATTGTCTGAACAGACGAACTTAAGTACGAAACATTCATTTTTACACGTACCCATGAGCCTTTTCTACTAAACTACAGTCCATTAAACCATGTTCCTCTCAATCAACAATGGCCTATGACGTTGAAGTAAGCATTCCAGTGACTAAATTAAAGAGAAGAAGACAAGTTAGAGTATATTACCGTGACTTGATAGGAATGTTTTTCAACCCTAGCTTAAATTTGGTGTGCGAGAAGCGGGGTGATCCCTACACAGCACAAACAACAAGAAGAAGATTAAGACAGGCAAAACACAGCAGGATTCATAAGAAGAGGATTACACACTGCATTACCAAGCACAACAACAAGTGTCATTCTTAGTTATCATAGAGAGCAAACCGGCCATCTTATATAGGCTTTAATATCTCTAACCCATTCTTGTTTTTATAATTGCAACTGTTTTGGTATCTGATCTCTCTTTTGTCAGCTGAAGAAACCGTTGTCCTTTTATAGGCTTTAATATCTCTAACCCATTGCTTGTTTTTTATAATTGCAAGTTCTGCTAAAACTCTCTGGTGAAGTCTCCTCCAAAAGCAACGAGGAAATAGCTTAAAACATCACCTATTTGATCTCTCTAATTATTCTAACAATTTCCTAATCATCTCCTTACTTTAAATGAACCAGAACCTGTCAGAAGCAGAAAAGGATCCTCGGTGGGTGGAAACGAAACAGAATTTAAAGCCCTAGGTGGGTGGAAGCAATCAAAACACCACAACGGTTTTTTACAGTCACTTGCATTCATAGGTCTCAGCTATAATGTCATCCAAACCCCCTAAATTCCCTAATCCTATGCAAATGCGCAAGTGCAATACAAGAAAAACTAGCTAGAGTTGAAGACGGAGAGGAGGATTACCTGATTGAAGACGGGCACACTTGTTATTGGGGGTCCAAGTTCAGCGACAAGTTTACAAACTAGCGAGAAACAACAGAAACAAAAGTGAGAAAGAAGATTGCGCAGTGAATTACGGACCAGATTTGCGATTTCATTACCTCTTGCGATTTCAATCCTCTTCACTTTGGTTTACGAACTAGCGAGGAGAACGATGCGGTTCGAGGAGAACGACGTGAGGAGAACGATGCAGTTCGAGGAGAACGATGCAGTTCGAGGAGAACGATGCGAGGAGAACGAGCGGTTCGAGGACCAGAATTACGGACCAGATTTGCGAGAGATTCACAGGAGTTCTTCAACGGTGGCTTTGCGAGGAGAACGATCCGGTTCGAGCTTGAGAGAAGCAAGCGAGATAGAGAATAGAGGAAAGATGGGAGGAAAAAAGACTGGATTCGATAGTTTTAGCAAGATTACACCGCGGACTATTCCGTCGGTATATTAGTTAATAAAACACTTTTGCATATTTTAAGCAGCATTTACCGACGGAAACGAATCCGTAGGGAAACGTTAGCATTAGTATCCATCGGCAATCCATCGGTATATATGTCATAAAACGATCCCGTTTATAACTCGCCGGTTTGTATATATTGACAATTAATTGCCGACGGAAATTATATCCGTAGTAAATTCAAACTCCCATTTCCTAATTGTTTCATAAAACGACTTCGTTTTTATGCTCACTTGTGACATATTTTGAGAAGTATTTACCGACGGAAAAATATCCGTAGGTAAACGTCTAGCATTAAAATCAGTCGGTAATCCGTCGGAAACCTTGTGTTAAAAAACGACATCGTTTGACTTTATTAAATACCGACGGAATTTCCGTCAGTAACATTTTTTCAAAATCTCGCCTATTTACCTACGGAAAAAATCCGTAGGTAATTTGTTGACATTATACGCGCCATCACCAGCCAGGCCTCCCGATTTTTTCCTTCAAATTACCTACGGAATATACCGTCGGTAAATGTTTCGATGGAATTCCGTCGGTATTCCGTAGGTAATAAATTAACCAAGGGCTGAAATTAAGAACCGTAGTATTCCGTTGGTAATTACCTACGGAATATTTTCCGTAGGTAATTTCCATAGGTAAACTACTGTTTTCTAGTAGTGCACGATAGTCTTCGGTACTCCATGATGCCGTACTATCTCACGGTCGAAGAGCTCTGCCAGCTTCGCCACTTTCCAGGTGTCCTTCATCGGAATGAATCGGCCACCTTGGTCAGTCGGTCTACAACGACCCATATCATATTCAAGCCTCCCCGAGTAGGCGGAAGCCCAACAACGAAGTCCATGGAATATCATGGAACTTCCATTCAGGAACGGGCATCGGCTGCCATGCCACCAGGACGGCGGTGCTCAACTTGACCTTCTGGCAAGTGAGACACCTAACAACATAATCTGTCACATCTTTCTTCATACCGGTCCACCAGAAATTCTCTTCATGCTCTTGTACATTTTGAAGCTCCGGGGTGAATAGAAGTAGAAGAACAGTGTGATTCACTCAGTATGCGCTCCTTCAGCTCAGCGCTACTTCGTGGAATACAAAGTCGGCCATTCAGCCTGATCAAACCATCATCATGTAGTCGGAAGTCATATTTTTGGCTCTCGAATGTGCCGTCCATAAGTTTCTGTTTGATCTCTTGCATGTACTGATCTGACATCTGAGCACTCGCACCTCTTCAACCAAGCTCGAGTGAGAGATAAGCGAATGGAGAGAGTGTGCTCGGCGACTCAATGCATCAGCTACAATGTTTGCTTTACCTTCCTTGTACTGAAGGTTATATCGTAATCAGTAAGGAATTCAACCCACCTTCTTTGCCTCATGTTCAACTCCTTCTGAGTGAACAGGTATTTCAAGCTCTTGTGATCTGAATAAATCGTCACATTCACTCCATACAAATGGTGTCGCCATATCTTCAATGCGAAGACAATGGCACCCAATTCTAAATCATGCGTAGGATAATTTTCTTCATGTCGCTTCAACTGTCGGGAGGCGTAAGCCACGACCTTCCCGTGTTGCATCAAAACACAGCCCATACCTTTACCTGACGCATCACAGTACACCTCAAAACCATCAGTACCCTCTGGTATAGTAAGAATTGGTGCAGAAGTCAAAGCATCCTTGAGCTTCTGAAATGAGCTCTCACAATCCACAGTCCAATCAAACGGTGCATCCTTCTTCGTCAAGGATGTCAACGGTTTCGAAACACTAGAGAAATTCCTCACAAACCTCCGATAATAACCTGCCAGACCGAGGAAGCTCCGAAGTCGGCAACCGTCTTCGGTCTAGGCCAGGTGCGCACAGCATCAATCTTGGCCGGATCCACAGCGATCCCGGCCTCAGAAATAACATGACCAAGAAAGGAGACTTGGTCCAACCAAAATTCACATTTTGAGAACTTCGCATAAAGCTGGTTCTCCCTCAACGTCTGCAACACACTCCTCAGGTGAGCTTCATGCTCCACCTTGGACTTAGAATAAATGAGAATATCATCGATGAAGACAACTACTGACCTATCCAACTGATCTCGAAACAACGATTCATCAAGTCCATAAACTTTGCTGGTGCATTAGACAACCCAAACGGCATGACCGTGAATTCATAGTGCCCATATCTGGTACGGAAAGCGGTCTTCTCTATATCACTGTCTCTGATAGCAATCTGATGGTAACCCGATCGCAGATCGATCTTAGAGAATACCGATGCACCTCTCAGCTGATCAAACAAATCATCGATACGTGGCAATGGGTAACGATTCTTCACCGTCACAGCATTCAGTCTCTGTAGTCGATGCAGAGGCGGAGACTCCCATCCTTTTTCTTCACAAAAAGGACTGGTGCTCCCCATGGTGAGACGCTAGGGCGGATAAATCCCTTGTCTAGCAGGTCTCTCAGCTGCTCCTTGAGCTCAGTCATCTCAGCTGGAGCCATACGGTAGGGCGCCTTCGCTATAGGTCCGGTGCCCGGTACCAAGTCATCTCAAACTCACTGCCCGTGTAGGCGGCATGCCTGGGAGCTCCTTAGGAAAGACGTCAGGAAACTCCGACACGACCGGCACATCTGGGCTAAATCAGGGTCTCTCTCTATGTCCTGGACATAGCAGAGGTATACAACATTTTCCTTCTGATTTCGTGATACATGGCCATGGCGGAGATGATCTGTGTCGAAGGCTCCCTGGGCCTCTGGCGGTATGAAATGGTAACCCCAGACGGACTCCGAAGAAGCAGACGGTGCTCGGCACATAGGATTCTGCCCTTGTACCGCTCCAACCAGTTCATCCCCACAATCACATCAAATCCGAGCCCCTCGAACTCTATCAAGTCGATCGGGAACTCTTCATTCTTAATTCGAACGGTGGCATCTCGGTAATAACGGGTGCATCTGATCCGCTCCTTAGACGGAGAGTGACTTGGAAGTCAGGGATCTCCTCCCCGTCTAGCCCCAGTCTCCTCGCAAATGAGAGTGAGACAAACGTATGTGAGGCTCCAGATCAAACAAGATCGACGCATCCACGCCATTCACTGGGAAGGTACCGGTGAGGATAGTGCCGCTTTGCCGGCCTCTGCCTCTGTACACACACTCAGTGTACCTTCCGTCCCGAGTGCAGCGCCTAATTTATTTCATAAACTTGATAAGTATTTGGTAACAACACGGCGGAATGCTTAAGAATTCAACACTGCTTTATTCATAAAACTCATCGTTACATTATGATGGTATTACATTGGCTACATGGCTTGATAACTTAGCATACTCACTGCATCACATACTCGACATACAACTGATTTCACACTTACATGATTGCACATAATTTCAGAACTGTCTAAAGGTTAAGTTCAGTCTTCCAGGTTTCATGTGTGTGGCATTGATTATTGTCGGAGGCGCCGTATTCAATTTGATCTTCTTGATACCATGATACAACATCCTCGACTGCCCACCCATGATCAACACATCTCCAGACTCCAATACTAACTTCCTTGCGAGGTCCGCACGCTTCTGCTCGCCGTACATGAACACTGCGGTGTCACCAATGGACCAAGACACCACGGGTACTCCCTTACTAAGAGACTCGGGTGACTCGTCCTTGTCTTGGTGTAAACCCAACCTTCCACCTTTTTGGTAGAAATTGGCAATACATAAATCTGCTTGATACTTGGGATTTGCTGGTTCAACTTGCTGAGCAATTCCTACGGCGTGGTTAACAACCGCAAGGAACTCCTCAGGTATACTTGGTATGGTAGCTCCATCTTCAGCTCGTGTGTCCTGATATGACTTGGTGTAAGGGTTCCAGTCCTTACCCATGCACATCATCTTTAAATTCATTTTCGCCCCACTTGGGTATTCGGGTGTGTAGAAACCTCCAGGTGCTGCTCCAAGCTCGTTGCATCGTTGGATGATGTGGATTTGTGCTTCGGGTGTCAAGTATCCCTTTAATAATATCATACCTGGTTGGATAACTTGACACTGTTTGTCGGATAGTCAATGATGTCGATGGTGGTGTCTCCGGGGTTCGGTGTGGGTGGGATTGGATAGCAAATATTGAAGGTTCCTAAGGTTTATAAGTTTCTAATTTAGGTGGTTTTCACATTATACTTCAACTCGTTATTCATGTGGTTATTCACTTAGTCCCACTAACAACATGCATGGAAATGCGGTAAGCAATCACTTATCTTACTTAACGGTTTAAAGGGGGTACCTGGTCTAGAAGACGATCCTGGTGCCTCTGACCGGTCCACCACGTTCAAGGCAGCCTTGCCTGCTCCTGGCCCCTTCCCCTTCTGGGAATCAGTATGTCCTTGCCCCGAGGATGGCTGATATGTAGCTTTCGGGCCCTCAGTGGTAGCAGTGGCCTTACCCTTCCATTGCCCTCTAGGCCTATAGTTTCTGCCATCGGGGTTGCTGTAGCACTCAAAATCACGGTGCCCCAGCTTCTTGCAGTAGTGACACTGCACATCGTTCCCTTTGCAGTCCTTACGGGATGGTCACCCTTGCACCACTTGCAGAAGTAGTGGCGCTCCGGTGCAGAGCCCGTACTGGCTGCTATTACAACACACAATCAATACACACTTCACAACATAGCAATACACTTGAATTCGACATTCGAAATTATTTGTTACCCTTGGGCGGGTGTGAGCGTAAGGGCTTAGCCGCATAGGCGTAAGTGAGCTTCAGCGGCTCCTCAGTGGTAGTGGGCTGGGCTTGGCCCTTGCCTTCTTGCTGCTGCTGGCCCTTCTGGGGCTGAGGGTAAGGCTTCCTCTTCTTCCCTCCTTGGTACCCTTGCGAGCTTTGGCCCTCGCTCGAGACCTTGCGCTTATGCGCATTCTCCTCGTCCCTTAGACGGACGGTGATCTCCACCTTAGCAGCGGCATGATAGCACTCCTGAGTAACAAGGTGTTAGTCATGCCCCGCAACACATTTACACACTCCATACAACATTACTCATTCACACTTAGACATTATTGGAAATTTACCTGCAAGGTATTGTACTCGGCTGGCCCCATGCCATAGCGTAGGCGGTGGCTCAACCCACTGTAGAATCGGTTTACTAAGACCCGGTTTGAGTAACCAAGGTCGGGTAGAAGATGAACAAGGTCAGTGAAGGCGGTGTAGTAGTCGTCCACCGTCATTTTGTCCCCTTGCTTTAGACTGTCAAGCTCCAGGCGCTTCGCCTCTGCACATGCACTGGGTAGTACTTGGCCCTTAGCAATGCCGTGTACTGCTCCCATCCAAAATCTGGATCGGCCACTTCTCGGCTCACAGTTTCCACCAATTTCTAGCCGAACCCTTCAAATAGAAAGCAGCTAGTCGGACCTTGGCATCAGCAGGAACAGCCAAGTCTCATAGGCGGTCTCGAGCTCCGAGTACGCCTCTAGCTTAGAAGGGTCGGTTCCCCTTTGAAAGACGGGGGCCTCAAGTCGGCCAACGCTTTCACCCAATTGGTCTCGCGTGGCTGTGGTGGTGGTGGTTCAGGCTGGTCCTGACCCGGGCGTTGCTGCCCTTGCTGCACTGCACTGCGACTATCTGAGGCACACTTGTGCTAGGGCGGCCGCTACAGCTTCGGCCATCATTGAGCGGTGGGGTTTCCCCCGTGTCCTGGACCAGGCCCTCCACGGCCTCGTCCCCGCGGTCGCCCTGCCATCTGAACATACATGAGAGCACATTAGTATTGTGCTTACAAACTTATCGTACCACATGTTTATAACGTCCTTTGGACGACAAGGTTTAAATTCCTAACTCGGTATATTCCTAGCTCGGTTGTCGGTCAATCAGAGCGATACTTCGCTCTGATACCACTTTTTGTAACACCCCATCCAAACCTTAACACTTAATCAATAATCGCAGCGGAAATCATTACTTAAACATATACCAAAAGGGCGGTGTTACACGCCGTTAGCCACCCACGTGGCTAACAAGGCTGTTACATAATATGTATCGGTCTGATCACACGAATCCCGAGCATAATTACAACCTTCCAAAAATGACCATCCAAAAGAATGACAATATACCGAGTGTAACTGTTCAAAAATCACTAACCACTTTACATCCACCAAAAGTAAACGACCTCGAGTGTACAAACACTACTCGGGTTCAACATCCAAAAACAACAAAATATCAACATCCTAGGATCTAAAGCCATCTGCTTCCTCGATCCTCATCCTGCAAATAAACATAGCCCCCAAAGGGGGTCAGCAACCTTTTGCTGGCATGGTTAACGTGCAGCCCGCTGACTACCGGGATACACGCAACTATTTGTCATTATTACATGGCGTTGATTTTATCATACAACATGCATATATAACAGGAATTATTGCAGAACAATAACAACACATACATAGTGAAAACAGTTCACTTTAAGTAACAACCAACATGGTTAGTCAACTTGTAAGCCTAGAGGATGTCTTCATCCTCATGTTAAGCTTAACACATATCACATTACTGTTTTGTTAGTCGATGAAACTTAACTTGAAAGATGAGACAGCGTAGTGACCCGAACACATCAACACATAATTTCCCCCTAGCCCGAGTGGAAGTCAGGTAGGTAGCTTTGGCTAAGCTATGGGAGGTCGAATTCCCCATAAAAGGAAAACCCTAACATAAGGAGAGAGTCGAATCTGATTCAGATGTCGACACCCATACATACACGCGTGACCGGAACGACCGGATTCCTCACTCCCCGGTTAGCACTCGTTAGAAGTCCCACAATGGGAGCTTAACATATCTCACACAATAAGTGTTTAAGTCCAGTTAGACATACAAGGGAGTAAGGCATAATCGCAACACAACACAACTACACACATAGCCGGGTTAGAACGTTCCTAGGTTGGGACGTTATTACCGGATACCGTTCTCTTACGTTTCTAGCTTGGTTAATAATGTTAGCACGCATTCGAGGTTACCGGTATCGGCACGTACACGTCACATTAATAAAAACTGTAAACTCGTTTCATGATTTAATCTTACAAGGTTGTAAACACACAAAAACAAAGCACACAAGCCGGTGTAAACCGGTAGGCAACGACTGCAAGAAAACCATACCTTGGTCCTTGCCGCTCTAGGGTTCCACCGTACGTTGTTCCTAAACATGATTGATAAGTTCGGTTAATTTACTTAACTTCAAACTTTACTAAGCATTTTACATGATTATATGACATGTTTTAAATGCCTAACTTACCCTAGATTACCCTCATTGTACCCCCTAGGGTTAACTACATTTGTCATTTTCTTTTCTTTTTTTTTTTTTGGTGTCCGTCCGACCCACCTCTGGGTCGGACCCTTCCAGTAGCCTTCGGGTCCCAAAACTTCCATCATGTCCGACCCATGTCCGACCCACCGTCTGGGTCGGACCATTCCAGAAACATTGGGTCTGCAACTTACCATGTCCGACCCACCGTCTGGGTCGGACCATTCCAGAAACATTTGGGTCTGCAACATCTACCATGTCCGACCCATGTCCGACCCACCGTCTGGGTCGGACCATTCCAGAAACATTTCCGACTTCTAACGTGCACGTCCGACCCATGTCCGACCCAACCATCTGGGTCGGACCATTCCAGAAGCTTCGGGTGACCAACAGGGCCGTCCGACCCAACTGTGGGTCGGACCCCTGGGTCGGACGCCACACAAAATCAGCCCATAATTGTCAAATCTTTTCCAAACTTCACAAGTCTTCTAAGGTGTCCTAACATCATTAGGCACACTTTAACCCTCATATTTCCCTTCCAATTTCCTTAAATGCTCTCTCAAAACACTTGTAGCTCACTAGATTGCTCCCTCCTAGAAATGCCTTTGGACCATTACATTCCTACTCCAATTTTGACATGATCTCCCCATAAATTTTACATGCTCACATTCATCTTTTAACCCACTAAACACTCCAACCGTCATTTCATCCAGATGCAAAACACTTAAATTCATCAACCATCT
>CM041776.1:283792094-283831758 GCA_023374045.1 Limonium bicolor
AAATGCTCTTTTCCGGATTTTGAAAAGAGGGAAATGTTGCTCTTGAGGAGAGGAAGACAATGATGTAGGCTGCGTTCGGTATGGTTGTTTTGTGGTTGTTTTGGTCTGGCTGTTTTGTGGTTGTTTTATATGTGGCAGTATATTATTGGAGTAGAATGTAGGACCCACGTGGGACCCACGTGGGGACCACCCCAAAACTACCAAGTTTATGCCATGTTTATGCGCGAGCCGAACGAAGCCGTAGTTTTTATAATTTTTGGAAGAGGTTTGAGGGAGTTTCAAGAGGAGAGAAGATGGAGTTTGTGAGTGGGTCTTCAAACCTCCATAGAAATCACATGGGGGGAAGAAGAAGAAAGAAAAGAGAGTGAGGGAGGAGGTGAGTACGTGAGTGAGGGAGTTGTGAGGGTAGGAGAGAGAATAAAGTGAGGGGGGTTACTTTTATTGTTTTTGTTGTTTTGCAAATAAGAGGGGGTGAGTGAGTGTGTGAGAGAGGGGGATAGGGGCCGGCTCACTAGCACACACACACACACACAACTTTTCTTTTATTTTAAAAGCGGACACATAAGTTTTGGTTATTTATGTTCTACCCCACAACTTCCCGTTTTTGACAGTTTTTACTAATTTCTCGTTTTATTGATTTTATTGGTTCTAAAGCTTCACTAATATTTATTAATGATTATTTAGTTGACCAAAATTGTTACGAGTCTATTTGACCCGCTTAAAGACACGTTTTCCCGGTTACCTCGAAAAACGCGCTTTAAGGTTCGTTAGTGATTTTAAACCGTTTTAAGGGTCCGTTTTCTTTGGGATTTGTTCCCTTGTGATTATTTATACTTAATTAAGCTTCTAAATTATTTATTAGCCTAATTAATCACTATTTTTAATTACGGGGTATTTCATTCCTTGTGAGCTACATCTCGAGATTCATCAACTAAAATTGCATAGTAATCATCATTGATATCCTTTATGATACCCTTGACTGTTTAACTAGCACATGCCTTCAAAATGTCTTTCTGAATCTTAGGAGAAGTCATTTGTAAATTTTTTGGGGCATTCCTCAAAACAACATCTCCCACAGTCCCTACACGCTCTGCATACCAATTCAAGAAAGTCAGGAAATTACCTTTTCTGTTTGAAGACTCACTTTCATCATGACCTCGAAAAGGTAACCCATATATCAAAAGTAGTCTTGCAATATCGATTGAAGCATTTAAGCGAATTCGGTAGTCATACTGGATCTGTGCTGTTTGCATTACCAAAACTGTCTGGATGGATTGTTTTTCATTCATAAGATCAATGCATATTCTGGAACACTGATTATGAACACTTGAATGCTCTCCAACATGTATACCAAATCTCTCTTTTTTATTCCAATCACTGAAACCTTTAGTTGCATACGTATCTCCTCCACGGTGAGGAAATTCATCAGAGAACAAGTAACAAGGAAGGCAAAACATAACATCTTTCTTAATACTATACTCCATCCAATTATGGTATTCATCAAACCATGGACGAACAAATGCATGTTGTTTGTTAGAGAAGGTAGTTTGAGGATACTTCTTAAGTCGAGGTTGATACGGACCTTTTTGAATATAATGTCTTCTCACTTCATCCTGTACACTAGGATGATAAAGCATTATAGACTGTTTGTCTGTTGGATCAGCTGGCAAGGAAGAAACATCTACTTCATTATTAATGACGAAGAAGTGTCTTCAACAATCTGTTCTACTAAATTTGTTCTGATTGGATTTGAAACATCTTTATCAAGAATTACGGACCTGACTTCAACATGTTCCACCTTCTCTTGAGTGATGCATACTGATGATTTAGAGTTTGATGCCTTGAATATATCTATACGTTTCTATAATGTAAAAAATTATAATTAGCATGCAAATTATTGTTGCTACAAATAATAAAGAAATACATAAATCAAATTTCCACATTATATTAACAAAACTTGCAAACCGTATTTTTTAGCTAACAAAAATCAATAATGTGGGAATGCTAGAGCTGGAAATTCGGGTCAATCTTCCGGGTTCGGTTTGGTTAGGTTTGGTTCGAGTCAGCTTTGAACTATATAATATTCAGCTCGGGTTGAACTGGGTTGGGTGAATTCTGTTTTTCGGGTTTAGTTCGGGTTTATGAAGTTATAGGTTGGTTTGGATCGATTCGATTGTATTTTGGTTTGGGTGATTTTCGGATAGGGTGGTTTTGGTTTAGTTTCCTATGGTTCGGGTTAGTCAGTTGTGCATTTGGTTTGTTCGGGCTATGAGTCTAATTCGGGTGAATTATTTGAGTTGGACTAAGCCGATACAAATTTGTAAATGTCATATTAAAATAATTATTTTTTTCATTTACGACTACATATATCTCAATAAAATTAGGCTAAGTTGACTACTCATGAGGTAGACGTGGGTCAAATTGAAGGAACATTTTGTATATACTGTGATTGTAGAATCTAAAATTGTATCCACCAATTCAAATCGAATTTTGTAAATCTATTTCTATTATTAAAAAATCTTTCCTCAATTAACTAGTATTATAATTATTATGTTGTATCCACCAGTTCAAATGCCGACCGCTCTTGTCCCTTCACCTTTTTCTTTCCACCCTTTTCATGTCATCATGTCATTAATTAATGAAGGTTTATGCCTCATACTTTGTTATCCTTTCTTTGCTCAGCTCAATAGTGGTAAACTTTTTATTTTATTTTTATAATAAAGTAGGTAACATAACACTCTTGTTAGTGTGCTTTGATGATAGATATTCTCTGGTGACAAATGTATTGTTGAAGAATCAAAATATATTTAAAGACAACTAGATATTAGAAATAATAACATTATTTTATGGTTTGGTTTAGTTTGGATTATTATCGGTTTATTTTCGATTCGGGTTGCTTTGGGTTTTGGGTGATTATCGGGTTTTGGGTGACTATAGTTTGGATAGCTTCGATTTGAATGTTTTCAATTCGGATGATTATGGATAGTGGATGAATTTCGGTTCTATCAAATCTCGGTTCAATTTGGTTTGATTCGGTTCATCGTGAATTTTGGGTCATTTTTTCAATTGTCCATACGATTGAGAATTGGATTTTGATTTGGTTCGATTTGACTCGGTTTTTCAGGTTTGGATCACTTTTGACACCTCTAAAAAATGCTACTTATAATTAAAGAAATATGAATACAACATATATGTGCCATAATAATCGTTTTTTAAATTAATGGAAATTAGATCTAGGGATTTATATTTCCAATTTTTAGTTTCATGGAAGCAAATTGAAATCTTAAAACTAGGTAAAATAGCTATTAGAACTTGAAGAAAAATAAATTAAATAAAATAAGAAAGTTGATCAACAAGAAAGTAGGTGAAGATAAATACAAGTTGAGTGGAATGTTCTTCACATGTGTAAAAATGGAGATGTGAGAATTTTGGGGAAAACTTTGTTGCCCAGGGAAGGAGAAGTGCGCCAAGAGAGGAATGGGGGAGAATGGGAGAATAGAGCACATTGAAGAAAAAGAAAAAGTAATTCATGTCTTGTGTTTTAATTAATATATTGGATAGGTAGAAGAAGTGCACCTATTTTAGGAAAAAAATAATTGTAAAACTTCCATGAGAAGATTCTAAAAAGAAAGTAAATACAAAGAAAAAATAGCACTAGAAGGATTTAAACCAAGATGCAATGGAACATCTTTAACTCTTAAACACTCCATACAACTAAACTATCAAATTTGTTAATATAATGGAGTCATTTGTTCATATTAACGGGATACACTAATATAAATTTCTAGATTTTCTAAATTTAACGGGGTCACGTGACCATGTAGGTGGGTCAGTTCATTATTACCAATCATAGAGCAGAATTAATTCAAGTAAGACCCACACCTATTATGGGTTTCCACATTAATTAAGATGCTGATCCCTAGCAATTGTGGGATTTATTCTAGATAATGTCAAATCTGTCCCGTCTCACTCCAATATATCACGAAGTTCTTATTCAGTTATGGTGTGTACATACTGAAAGGGAATGATGAATTGGCCTAAATAATCATGTAGTAGTCGATCACAAAATAAGCAGAGGAATCGCCACGTGGCCCACGTCGCTTTACAACCTTGATCCCTGCTGATGTTTGACGATCCTCCGAGTGTTATATGACGAGAAAATTAAGTTTTTGGAGAATTTGAATTGCAGCTGGTGGGTGGCATTATTTGCTGGATTTGCAATTAAATTGCTTTGAGAATCTTTTCGAAAAGGATATGTTTTCTTTAGCTTTTTGCTTCTTCATTATGGGTCATATAGAATGAGAATATAGTGTTAAACAGAAAGAGAGAGACCTGGACCATTAATCATGCGCACGTGGTGCTCTTTAGTTGCATCCACGATTCTAATTTCTAAAAATATTTATTATATCCCTTATCCATCCATGTGGTTTCCGTTATTTTACATCCAGTAACTTTTCTAATATTTGATCAACTTTAAATATGGTTAAATGTTATCCACAATTGATGAAACTTTACATGGACGATGCTAAGATGTTATATTTTGATCTAACGTGAAATCCAAAGTTTTTTAAGCTCATATGTGATCTGTGGGACCCAATGAAACATGTAACATGTGAACGTATTTTCATTGGGTCCCACAGGTCATATATGACCTTAAAAAACTTTGGATTTGGCATTGGACAAAAATATAACACCTTAGCATCATCCATGTAAAGTTTTATCAATTTTGAACAACATTTAAGTTGATCAAATATTAAAAAAGTTGTCAGATGTAAAATAGAGGAACCCACATGGGTGGACAAAGTAATTTTTAAAACCTCATGGGTGGGGTGTGTAATTTCGCCAAACGTCATGGATGGGGATATAATTTTCCCAAATATTTAACTACCCTTGTTCGGTGGTTGTTCCTCGATTTAATTGTTTAACTAATTTGTTTGTTGCTTGATATTGAGTGCTAGCTGAGCATCTCATTCTTTTGTCAGCTAAAACATATAGTTGATGTCAATTGTTAGCTGAAATTTAAAAAAATAGAAAGAAACAATAAGTTGATATGATTATTGATGTGTATGACATAGAAAAAAATTAATTGATGAAATAAACTAATTTGATAATGTGATAGGGGCTATATACCTTTAAAGCTCATGAGCATTTTTGGCGTTTAAGACCACTCAATTTAATAAGATGTTTGCTTTCTTCAATCTCTCACTGCATTATTTGAGGGATTAGCATTATCCATATTCCACTAATACGAATAGGCAAAGCTATGGTTATCAGTTATTCTATCCTTCGGGATTCTTACTAACGGAGTGATCATGAGGTCAGCTATCCACCAGTAGTATCAATATTGCTGTAACACGTATCTATTATAATCTTGAAAAGTACTTATAAAAATATATATATAATCTTGAAAGACCCTTTAACTTTTCAATTCCAGAATCTCATTTTTTTTCCGAAGCCAAGTTTTAGTGGTTCTAGGTAAATAGTATGTAATTTAATGTCTTTTTATTAATACTTTTACATGTTTGGAGTTAGGTTTAAAGCAAAAACTGATTGAAATATGAGAGAACCAACGAACCATCAAGAATGGACAGAATTGGGATATGGATTTGACCACTGCAAGATATATGGCCCTTCACATAGGACGGCCAAGCTTCCATTTTCCGGCCGGTGGGCGGGACATCTTGGTGCGGTTCTGCAGAATCCCCCCAATTGGCGGGCAGTTGTGAGAAGAGGGAGGGTGCATGCTTCTCAGCTTGTGATTAATATGCTATGTTTCCATATTATGTATCTCGTACTCTGTTCTTAATGCTATAACGAGTTGGCCTCCTATTGCTGATTTGTTAATCTTAAGACTATAAACCATTGTTGATGTCTTTAATGGTTTTGACTAAAAGGAAGAACGTTTGAAACAGAGACTGAGAGGTAAATATTTGATCTGCATGCCGCAATGGTTTGTATATATATAAGGACGTCCGATTGAAAGGTTTTGATAGGGTTATGAGCTTCATGCAACTATGCGATT
Organism: Limonium bicolor; assembly: GCA_023374045.1. NCBI lineage: Eukaryota > Viridiplantae > Streptophyta > Magnoliopsida > Caryophyllales > Plumbaginaceae > Limonium > Limonium bicolor. Next base: position 283,798,117 of record CM041776.1, read on the forward strand.
CTCTTACCTTGAGAATATGGAGATCCCATAATTCTTAGTTATGTCTTTTCATGTGCAAGAGCGATTCTAAACTAATGGTGATTTCCATTGTGATACAAGGTAAAAGTAGTTGATCACAAGTTTAGCAAAGGTAGAGGAAAGTGTCACTCAAATGTTGTTACATCCTTTTATAATTTAGTTCTTAATTTACTTCCCTTGTTCTTTTAAACACCCAAAAACTCAAAAACTTGAGATAGCCACAACATAGTCTCCCGAGTTCGATATAAACTACATCTATACTTAGAAAACTTTTTGCAGGGTGAAGCTCAATTTTTTATTGGATGTCCCGGAGGAATGGTATCCATGATGTTACAGTGTGATATATCTGTTCAAATAGTTAACAAATTAAATGAATTTTACAGGGTGAAGCTCAATTTTACTGGTATACGCGGTGCACTTGTGTGTTGTTTGATTTTCTAGTCACAGGTAATGAAGATGATCTATGAAAGCGTAAGTGTTGGGTTTGGGAATTGTTAGACTGTCACTTGGATTCATTTAAAATATTTAGGTGGTATAGATTTTGTGTTTGAGGTTTGAAATTAGATTTGAGATGTTATTACTTTAATTATTACTATTCAATTAAGGTTGATATTTTTGTATTTAGTCTTAGTACTCACTAAGTTGGTGAGTGTAACCGTAACACTCATTAGAGGTATGTATGTTCTAGATCAACCCCTGGTGCTATAAAGGATCACATTCAAAAATATAAAGCTGGTCATTCTTCTGTGAGAGCCATAAGGGTGTATCCCTCTTGTCTACTGTAGCAATTAATTTTGGGCGTGTTAGGCCCCATTTCTCACAAAAAAAACATATCTCGGTTCCATCGGGTAATGTATTTACTTTCTTTTGAACAAGAAAACAGGGGTGTCAAAATCATCGGGTGGCATACAACCTAAATCCAACCCCAAAATATCCAACCTGACCCATACACATTACAAGTTTGGTTTCTTACACCCAAGTCAATCAGTCTCATTTGGATCTAAATCTTTTTTTTTTCTTTCAAATTTTCATTTTATTTTAAATGTTTGAACTATCCTATAAACAAAGATGACATTAAAATATTAGTTAATAAGCAAACATAATATTTAATTATAAATTACTAACCCCATATTTGAGTTACCAATAAATTAGTAACCAAATATTATGTTTAGTCATTAAATATAACATATTTTCAATTATAAAGTTTTACGCAGTTAATAGGTGTAACTAGTCGCAATGTAGTCGGGAAAAGCTCTCGTTTCCGTACCGCACTCTCCGCCTTCTCATTTAAAATATTTAGGTGGTATAGATTTTGTGTTTGAGGTTTGAAATTAGATTTGAGATGTTATTACTTTAATTATTACTATTCAATTAAGGTTGATATTTTTGTATTTAGTCTTAGTACTCACTAAGTTGGTGAGTGTAACCGTAACACTCATTAGAGGTATGTATGTTCTAGATCAACCCCTGGTGCTATAAAGGATCACATTCAAAAATATAAAGCTGGTCATTCTTCTGTGAGAGCCATAAGGTAGCAATTAATTTTGGGCGTGTTAGGCCCCATTTCTCACAAAAAAAACATATCTCGGTTCCATCGGGTAATGTATTTACTTTCTTTTGAACAAGAAAACAGGGGTGTCAAAATCCTATTTTGGATCGGGTGGCATACAACCTAAATCCAACCCCAAAATATCCAACCTGACCCATACACATTACAAGTTTGATTTCTTACACCCAAGTCAAACAATCTCATTTGGATCTAAATCTTTTTTTTTCTTTCAAATTTTCATTTTATTTTAAATGTTTAAACTATCCTATAAACAAAGATGACATTAAACTATTAGTTAATAAGCAAACATAATATTTAATTATAAATTACTAACCCCATATTTGAGTTACCAATAAATTAGTAACCAAATATTATGTTTAGTCATTAAATATAACATATTTTCAATTATAAAGTTTTACGCAGTTAATAGGTGTAACTAGTCGCAATGTAGTCGGGAAAAGCTCTCGTTTCCGTACCGCACTCTCCGCCTTCTCATTTAAAATATTTAGGTGGTATAGATTTTGTGTTTGAGGTTTGAAATTAGATTTGAGATGTTATTACTTTAATTATTACTATTCAATTAAGATTGATATTTTTGTATTTAGTCTTAGTACTCACTAAGTTGGTGAGTGTAACCGTAACACTCATTAGAGGTATGTATGTTCTAGATCAACCCCTGGTGCTATAAAGGATCACATTCAAAAATATAAAGCTGGTCATTCTTCTGTGAGAGCCATAAGGGCGTATCCCTCTTGTCTACTGTAGCAATTAATTTTGGGCGTGTTAGGCCCCATTTCTCACAAAAAAAAACATATCTCAGTTCCATCGGGTAATGTATTTACTTTCTTTTGAACAAGAAAACAGGGGTGTCAAAATCCTATTTTGGATCGGGTGGCATACAACCTAAATCCAACCCCAAAATATCCAACCTGACCCATACACATTACAAGTTTGATTTCTTACACCCAAGTCAAACAGTCTCATTTGGATCTAAATCTTTTTTTTCTTTCAAATTTTCATTTTATTTTAAATGTTTGAACTATCCTATAAACAAAGATGACATTAAAATATTAGTTAATAAGCCAACATAATATTTAATTATAAATTACTAACCCCATATTTGAGTTACCAATAAATTAGTAACCAAATATTATGTTTAGTCATTAAATATAACATATTTTCAATTATAAAGTTTTTCGTAGTTAATAGGTGTAACTAGTCGCAATGTAGTCGGGAAAGCTCTCGTTTCCGTACCGCACTCTCCGCCTTCTGTCTCTTTCCTTGCATGTTGTTTTCTTCTCTCAATGCTGCCTTGGAAATCACCTCGTTATCATTGTCATTTAGAGAATGTCGCGCCAATGAACCCTTCATTCCCACCGTAATCTTCTTGCTCTATTCGTCGTATCTCTTCCAAACTCTGCCAGCCACCGCTTCCTCACTGCATGCCTCTAGCTTGCCCCAGCATGCTTCCACTATCGCGGGTCTCCGCCTCTTCTTCTTCCGCCTGTTTGCATGATTCCCATCATCTTAGCCGCCCATCCTAACCTATTTTACTCTCCGACCCCTGCCACTATGTGTTGCGAGAAGTCCCGATGGTTATTTACAAGGGATTCATCCCCTTGCTCAACTTTCTCATCCACTCATTGCACTTTACTTCTACTCTAATCACTTTATGCGTAAGATTCATCCCCTTTCTCAAACAGACAATGAAGGTCATCAATGTCTTTGGGTCTTGGTTGTCCCACGATAGGTGTGTCTTGGCCAAATGGTTCTCACAAGCTCCACCTGACGCAGCTACTCTTCACCTTCATCTGTAATAGAAATGAGAACTTTCATTTTTTGCAAGGTTGGCCAAAATCTCCTCATCATCGAATTCGAGCAGATTAGCGCAATGCATGTTTTGCTCATTAGAGGCCCGCGGTCCATAGATTTCATCCTCTTTGCTGTGCAAAATTTTGATCCGAGAGTTCCTTTTGACAAACACGTCTTTGAATGGGTTCCATGTTGGGTTAGAGTCTATGACCTCCCAACCCGTTACTTGAACATGGAATATGCTACTCACATTGCCAGCAAAAAATTAGACGTTTCATGCACTACAAGAAAACAGTAGTATCACAGACGGAATATTCCGTAGGTAAAAGTTACATTTCCGTATGTAATGACAATCACAGACGGAAAATTCCGTAGGAAATTTCCGTCTGTAATAAACGGGTCGGTAATAATATTCCGTCTGTGAAAATACCTCCGTCGGTGATATTATTAATTTTACCGACGGAAAGTTCCGTCTCAGAAAATTATTATCACCTACGGAATATTCCGTCTCAGAAAACTGTTATCACCTACAGATATTTCCGTCTCAGACAAACTATTATCACCTACGGATATTTTCGTCTTAGAAAATGATAATCACCTACCAAATATTCCGTCTCAGGTAAAGTTATCAACAACGGAATGTTCCGTCTCTGATATATTATCACCTACCAATATGGTGTGTTTCAGATATTATTACCTACGGAATGTTTCACCACAGATAATGTTATTACCTACCAAAATTTTGTGTTTTAGAAATTATTTCCTACGGAGTGTTTCACCTCAGATAATGTCATTACCTACGAAATTTCATCTCATAAGTTATCACCTACGAAATCTTTTGTACCTAATAATTTCACAAACAAAACACATATAACCTGAATAATTTATAGCTGAAACACATGTGACATTTTATAATGTGCTACATAAAGTAGTTACATCCATAGTCACAACATTCCCAAAATAGTCTTCATAACTAACAAATGTTTTCATAAGTAAGAAACTAGCTATAAGACATTTCTCATAAGAATTCAAATACTACAACACCCATATCCTACCAAAGTTTACAGTATTCAAGCAGATCACACTATGACAATCATTTTCAGATTTGCTTCATTGAAGACGCATATTATTCAATTGAGAGTTTCATGTCCCTCCAGCTACTTCCAAATCTGCAAACGAAAACACATCTAGTTTAACAGAAAATAAAATTACACTATACAAGAAGCAACTTCAAAGGGATGAATATTCACACACTTAAACAAACAGCATGAACCAGATAAAAATATGCACATAATTCAGATCATAAACAAAGCTTAAAGGGGTCACAAAACTAAGCACAAGTGCTGGTCAAAATCAACCATAGCAACATCAACATACAAAAGCAAAAATATGAGCAAAAAATAAGCAAAAACATTCACACACCTTCAATATGTTCCTCACTCTACTGCAGATTTCAAAACAGCTGTGCATAAGTAACTCTAGAGAATATTCAGAAAAAACACACCATAAAACCAGTAACAGATTCTCATTTATACAGTGGATATCCATATGTTTTTACTCCGTAGCAGCAAGTATTACTGGCCAAATCAGAGAATGTGTATTCGAAGCATGAATGTGCAGAGACGTGGACAAAATATAAAGTTAACCCATACATTGTAAACTGGTGTGTATTTTATTAACATGCCACTTTAATCATAACAGATAGCTTCCAATTTACTCTATATGCTCACAAGTGTAAAAGCATAGAACTTAACGTGAAACATGCTGGAGTGGGGTAGATCAACAAGCAATTCATGCTTCAGTAACTCAGATCAAATTCTATTAAAATCGAACATATAACTAGTTTTCTGCTGCTACATATGCACAACCATCCAACTAAAAATTGTAAGTAACGGAAGTATGAATACCAGATTCCTAATGGGAGTCGAGAGGTACACAATTCATAGCAGCACCTGCCTGACGGTGGTCTTTTACAATACTATCCGCAGGTTAGAAGAAGAAAGCATAGAAGCTGTTGATTCAGAAAAAAAAAAACAAAATATGTTCACTCGATGAAAGTATGTTACCTTTTCAAGGATTGAGCTCACTATTCATTAGCTAAATAAATTTATGTGCTGTTTAATCTGCCAAAAGATGAATAAGGTTTATCAAGACACGTAGCAAGGAAAGCAAAGAGAGTAATGCATATTTTAGAAAATGTTAGTTTAAAGTATCGCTAATTATATAGGATTGATTAATGTACAAGAAAGTAACAGTTCAAAGTTTAAAACTTTCATAAATTAGAATTGTACATACATCGGTGAATATTGCAATCACGTCATCGACCGCTTTACGGACGCTTGTTTTGCCATAGGTGAACTCTATGCTACCATCTTCATTGATTGTATTTCCAGTGAAATATCTGCAAAATTTATCAATCCAAGATATTCAGTAATGATTCATACATGGCGTCAAGACAAAGCATATAGTGAGACAACCTACTTCCTAACCAAATTTAATAACTTGCCTGATCAATAAGATCACCAGCACACAAACAACTGAGAGCCCTACTATGCCAATGAATGTTGCCACACCATTCATCCGTACCTATACCAACTAAAGAGCTAAATCATTCCATGAAGCAAAAATTCTTTAAAAACAAAAATTATCTTATGATACTATATAAAAAAGGGCAGAAACTGTAAAAGAAATATATCGCAAAGGGGGTTTCTATGCCAGTGCCTTTAGAGATACTAGCCATTAGATATCCCTATTATCATTCTATATTTTTCTCTATTCTTTCTCATTTACAACATTAATTGAATTCTCATGTAACTCTCTGTTCACGTATTCACCAGTGACAGTTTATTTGTGCAGGTGGTTCAAATACTAACTATACTACTTTTCAGTGTTTGGATAGATTTTTTTTAAAAAAATTGCTTTACCCAATAAAATAAAAATAAGACATCAGGGGTCATTATTCAGATGTTTTGTAGCTTCTTTTTCTGATTAATATAATAATGATAATAATGTTACAAAAAACAGAAAGAAAAAGAAAGAAAGACATATTTTAATTGCGTACAATAATTGTCATTCATTCTCTCAAACTTGACCGCATAAAGAATTTTTCTATTTGGAGATACAAAGATCGCACAAGTATAGACATTAATTAATGTAGTACGGCAGCGAATAACACTACTACATATCGTAAGTAAGGTATCACTGCATGATCATGCACATTCCTTTCATGCTATTCAATGAGTAGAGCATTATATTTCCTCAGGAACGAGATTGGAGACACATCTAGAGTCGGAATAAAGAAGGCATATCCTTCATATACTATATTCTTGACAGAAATGCACAAGGATTCATAATGGTGAACTTTGACAATTGATCATAACGTACCTCAACTCCACAGGGCCAATCCGACTTCTAGAGATGAAGTGAGAACCAGAGATGCGGATTCATCAGGGACATCCCCAAAAGATAAAACCATTGTCATTCATAAGAAAAGTCTGAACAACGGCTTGACAACAGAAAGTTAAAAATCCCAACAAACAAACAATCTGTCTGCTGCACCTGAATTGCATGGCCGTGTCTAATCACCATCATCTGAAACTTTCCTTACATTTGACCAATAGTAAGAGTTCTGCCATCGAGCAAAATTCTTAACAAAGAAAAAGTAAGAGTTCTCTCAAATCAATATTGAGAAAAATAAGGTCTTTACCACATCAGTTATTAAAATCACTCTAGAAACTACTCAGACTTTCATGGAGGGCTGGGATTATCACACAGCTATAGAAAGCCAAATATAATAGGAAACTTTTGGTTGGTCTTGGTCTTACAAAGGAGAATTAAGTTAGCAGCTCACCGGTTCTGTTTACGAATGAACCCAGTGCAAATACATACTCAGGAGGACATTATATGAAGCATACAACTGACTGTTACCTGTCTAGTCTGTCAGTTCCCGTCAACATCAACACCTTTGGAACTGGGCTTGACAGGAATTTCTCTAAGAGACCCTCATACCTTTATGAGGAATACATGAGAAAGAAGTTATAAATTTCAGTTGAACTGTACAGGCATAGAGTAAGAATTATGAAACATATAAAGTGAATAAAATAGAAAGACATACAAGACACTGACCAAATTAAAGAGTACAGGAAGGTAGCCACACTCATGTTCATTCAAAAGAAGTTCATTTGGAGACGCAACAGCTGCATTGAAAGTATCAAAAGCCTGAAAAAGAAAGAAAGTTGATTATCATGCAGTAAGATGATCATGAAGACACCAGACAAAATTTTGACAATTAGCAGTTTGTCATGACTGCTTCAGGTCCATCGCCATTTACAATGAATAACTATACATAAACCACTGCAGCAAGTTCATTATAAAATGCCTCCAAGCTTCACACACCTAAAACGAGCAATTATCTGCGGGACATAAACAGCAACAAAGTTTGTAATCTCCTCATCGCTACATGAGTACATGTAGAATGATTATTAGGAAAAACAGACAAAGAAAGGTAGTAATAGTAGTAGAAAACAACAGACTTACTTTCTACTAAATGACTATCAAATGTAAGTAGCTAGTTTTGATAGCTCAAATTTGCAATCTACACTACTACAATTTGGCGACAGCGGACACTACAACTTGCCAATCGGTGTGCAGTTGGAACGCAATGAAAATCTATTTGAATCCTAATTTCTGGTGCTTGGAGATTCAGCAAAATCGAAAAGATATCAAACCGACAGACACACATTCTGTATCATGGTGGTTATCGCCGTTCAAAACAAACTCGAGTAGTCAATTAGGGTTATTTCGATTATTCTAAAAAAGAAATCATAAAAGCTATTCAAATAGAGAATCTGTAACAAGGAGAGATTGAAATACCTAAGTTAATTGCTTCAGAGGCTCTCCGATGGTAAATACCAAATTCGCTGATTGGAATTGATGAATGTAGTCGAGGGAGTGGGTTTTAGCGAGTGGGAGAAGTGCTCGCTGAGTCTCTCGTACTCTTATTTTACTTGGGTCGAATAAAAGAATAAAGTTGTACAGCCATAAAGTATTTCCAACGGATTGATAGACTTTCACCTACGAAAATTCTGTCTTCAAAAAAGTTATTTATCAGTGAACTATTTCCCACCAAAATTTTAGAACTCCCGCTTGCTAAATTGAGCAACAGTTTACTTCCGGAAATATTTTCCGTCAGTAATGAGTTCACTTTCCGTCGGTAATAGTTCATATTACTTGAATACCTCTTCCGTCAGAAATTTACAAAAATTCCGTAGGTAAAGACGCTTTTTACCTACGGATTAATTCCGTAGGAAATTTTCCCCGTCTGTGATATTACAGTTTTTTGTAGTGATGGGCTGTTGATGATGGAAATCGCCCACCTAGGGCTTCCATGCATGCATATCGAAATCCTCATCAACTTACAAACGTCAATTTGTCAGTCTCTGCCTCTTTACCTTGAGGATTGTACCGGGTCTATGTGATCACCTATGACGACCTCCTTTTCCATGTGCTTAGTGCGGATTTCTCACCCACTCTCTTGATCTTTGCCCCCTGTCATCAACGTCCTTCCCTGAAGATGTCCGCTTTGGGTCATGGTTAAGCACAGAGTATTCCTTCTCGTACTAGCCCTAAAACCCTTGAGGAATTTCTCGATCCATGGGCACCCACAGTTGGTGTGCCTCGAGATCTCTTAAGTTTGACCCACAAAGCTCCCTCTCAATTTCCAATGACTATTACACACCACTCTATGGAGCCTGTGACAATTGAAGGACCCCTGCAAAGTCTTAATGGAACACAACCGTTTAAGTATTCGATGAGGAAGAAGAGAAACTTTAGTTTATATATTCCCAGTAGACTCAAATGCTAAGGATCTTTTAGCTTCGAGTCTTGAGTTCCCACCGGGAAAAAAGAAAATAGCATCGCATGCGGTCTTCACATAGTCCATCAGTGGTGACTCCTCATGGCAAATTGGTGAAAAGCTTGGTGTTCCTATCTTACATGTGGTCCTTGATCATAACCGGAGCCGCATGGAATCATGAAGCTTGAGATTCCTAGTTGCATGGAGGACAGAAGCTATGCAACTAAAGGGTTTATCTTTTCCGGTCACTAAGATCATTATCCTAGCAAAGTTACCTATGTTGATGCTAGTTTAACTCGTAGAATAATGATGGTGTGTTGGTTTGTTAATTAAGTTGGTATTAGACTTTGTCATAGCTATTGTAAGCCTGATCGAATGAGTGGGTCATCAGCTTTTGTTTTTGCTGCTAGAAGTCAGGCTCATGCAAGTCTCCGCTTGGGCAATAGAATGTCCAAAGATTCTTCTCGACCATTTCCAATTCCACGGTTTGACAGTGACCTTACTACCCAAGCAATGTTCAAAATGAATTGTTTCCAACAGTAACTTATTGGGCACTTTATGCACGTTGAAAAATCCTACCACATGAGTATAGAACTAATAAGGAGTAAACAAGGGGTATCGACTGCAGTTGAGTCAAATAACTATATTAACTGTCATGTATCACCTTGATACAAGGAATACACGTAGTGAAGTTCTTCCCTACAATCTCACGAGTACACTCAACTCAAATCATGTTGAGAGAAGCAGTCTCCTTAAACACCTATAGCCTAATGTTCTACCCAGTTCGTAATTCTAGAGATGTAACCCTATTATCTAAATTGCATTTAATGTGTTTCCTCAATATCTCATTGTGCTCTCACCGTGTTTTTCCTTGTAGTTGAAAAGCACGCCTAACCCTAGACTTACTTCCTCATATATAGATTAAATAAATTGTATGACAATCTATCGTTTAAGATTTTATTATCTTTAAACAGATATATAAAATCTTATTGAATATTCTATCTTCTCCTGTTTGTCAGTTCAAGACTGATAGTCGTCGCTTCAGGTGACCTTATATCGGGCTTCAGTATTGAACTGAGTTTGCGATCAAAATAGCATCAATAGTTTTCCCCCTTTTTGATGCGGCAAACTGTTGAAGTCTTGAACTGAACAAGTTTTCTTCCTGAGTTTAGGATAGGTTCCCCATGAGTCTCTTGCTTTGGCATTCCATACGGAAAACATGATCACCTATCAGTTGTTCCCCCTGAATCTCACATCTCTGTTGCATTATCCTGTACTTAGTCTAAGACAAACACAACTTACGAGCGTTAAGTAATTCAAGAGTAGGAACAAAGCCAGTAAAAGCATGATAGTTCATAAATGCAACAAAAGAAAATTACATCATGTTCAATAGTAATGTTGCAGACGAATCATCAAAAAAATCTAAGATTTTCAAGACGAAGCCAGAGAGAATGTTTAAGAACCAGAGAGAAGAAATACTTAAGACTTCCAAGCTTTTCCCCCTTTTTCCACATCAAAAAGAAAAAAACAGTATGTAAAGTCAAACAGTAGTAGTGTTATCCGTTGTTAACTAGGGGAAGGGTAAGATGCAATCCAATTAACTACTAAAATTTCTCGGAAGGATCAGAGCTGGAGTTTGTTGCTGTTAGCAGAGAATCCAATTTCTCTTCCAACTGATTGATCATGTCCATCAGTTGCTTTTCGAGGGCTGTCACAGAGTCCAAGACTGAATGAACAAGGAGGGTAATGCTTGATCCGGTGCAGGCATATTGTCAGTCTTGGTTTCATGTGCACTGTTGTTTGAATTGCAGCCTAAGTCTGAAAGTTCCAGTCTCATTTTGGAGAGAGTTGATTCAGCAAGGTAGTGGTTGGTTGAGCCGAGACAGAGAATGCATCTCTAGAGAAATCTGAGATGGTGAAGAACTTTTGTCATCCAGAAGGGATAGAGGATTGATGGTTTGGAGCTGTTGATGACGGTCCGCAGATGAGATATGATGAGTCTTGGCAAAGACAATTGAATTTCTTATCAAGACACCACATTATGGCAAGGCGGACAGGAGTGACCTTGTCTCACATATCAGATCGTGGTAAAATACATTGATAAGAAATTAGGTGCAACAATCGAGGCAAAACTCCCAGATCCCGTTGTGGGTAATGTTTGAGTCTAGAACTCGCACGAGATAACACAAAATGATTCACCACATCAGTATGGGACGCCACATCTACTTTCTGAGAATTAAACTCAGCCAGACCATCTAGTGGTACCTCTAGAATCATTGCAAGCCATGCAAGTGATATTATCATTTTCTTGCCAGCCACTTCAGTCTTGAATTCATAAGGTGAGACAAATTCCATATTTTGAATTAACGGAAATAAATGTTCCAGGTACTAGATAGTCTCAGATTTGAACAATGTATCCCAACCTTGAAATTTCAGCATGTCCCCTAGAGATTCAAGAGAGTTATTTCCTACCCAGTCACAATCTATCAATTTCCCAGGTATGATATCTGATTCAAGTAAAGGTCGACCAAAAATAGGTTTTTGAGGAAATGTACGACCTGGATTTTGCAATCATTCTAGATGGTAGTCCTTCACTTTTGATCTTGACAGTGGTTTTTCGACAGACTTCATTCGCTTTGATGATCGTGGTTGTTGAGCAGAAGAATCGACATTCTTGCGCTTCGGTTGTGTCACTGAAACAGGTTCGACGCCGGTGGATGATTTCTTTGCTGGAGTGTGTAGTCGACGTCGAGTGTCAACTGTTTGTGGAGAAGGTATATCAACTTCAGTTGGAGTTGCCGAGGATTCGTTGTCGCTTAACACAGTAGCATCTTCTTTAGGGTTTGGGGAATTAACCTCGGGTGAGGGTTTGGAGTTGGAATCGGGATTATGCCGGCACTTCTTGATCTACCGGTTGCTCAATGGTAATTGGTTGAACATCCTCGTTGATGAGTTGGTCAAAAGAATCCATTGTAAGACTTTGTGAGAATCGGATTTGGCTCAAGAAGTTTGGAGATGACACCAGTGGGAAGAATGTGTCTTAGTGAAATTTATGAAATTTTGAAACTGAACAAGAGAGTGTCAACGAAGAAAGACAGAAAAAGAAGGAGAAGACCAAACGTTTCTATCTGTGAAGAAATAAATCTTTAAAAAAATAGAAAGAAATTAAAAAGAGCGAGCGAAGAAAATGTATTAGACCGTTACTTAACACAATGTCTCAGTTCTGGACTGAGTCTCACATAATGCAATGTTCTAGAACAAGTTAAGCAGCTCACTGTTTTATCCAAGGAGATCAAGCAATACTTCTAAGTAAGTTGGGATGTCCCGTTCTCCTTTTTGTAAGAAAAATGAAGTGATATTAGTAGCAAGTTTGTATTTTAGATTTATCTCTTCCTGCTTTTCCACTTTCCATTGAATCGACAAGAGGCGAGAAGTAAAATCTTATTCCACTTTACCTTTCATCGCCACAGATTCATACTCACAGCCTACTCATTTTATGTTAAAGACATTCCTTTTTCTTGTGTTGAGTATGTAGAGCTAACATAGTGTATATTAAGCAACAACTTGACTTTTACTCCTCATCTCTGTAACGGCGTTGGATCAACTTGTCCAGAGTAGTTACCCTTAGGAAGTTAGATGACATCTTGTGAGACTTAGTAGCAAGATGAAGGAGGCCAATTTTTTTTGTTGCCGGACTGTGAGCATTGGAATCTCTTGCCTTGTTCATGCCACCGATATATCCTTCCAACCCAGTTTATCTTTGAATACAAACGTGTTACTTGATACATACTTCAAGGAAACTTAAAGTTCGGAGAATATAAGAAGTTCCCAATTTATCCAGCCATATTTCAGTTCTGATCTCATAATAGTAAGAGCTACTTGGGCAAACATTGGACTTGTTAACAAAAAAATCCTAGTAATTGATTATGTAAAGACTCACCAATAACCGTAATAACAGTGTAACGTAACTGGAATTCACATATTCAACTTATAGAATGAAAGAAAAAAACTTTAGTTTGGAACTGAAGATTACAAGTTAACAAAACAAAACAAAATGAAGATAAATGAAAAAGAATAAAAGAAACAAGTGCTCCTCATTTGGTGTCAACCATGCCAATCTCAAACCTAAGTTTCTCAAAGGTATCTCTAGGTAAAGGCTTGGTAAAAATGTTGGCTAACTGCTTATCTATTGAGCAATGAAGTAATGTAACAGTGCCGTGTTCGACATGATCTCGAATGAAGTGATGACGAATATCTTTGTGTTTGGAACGGGAGTGGTGTACTGGATTTTTCGTCAGCTCAATTGTGCTTGTGTTATCACAATAGATAGGGACTGGTATGAAGGATAAGCCATAGTCTTCAAGTTGTCGATAAGCCACAAAACTTGAGTGCAACAAGCAGCAGCTACAACATATTCAGCTTCAGTCGTAGACAGAGCAACAAATGCTTGTTTTCTTGAAGACCATGCGATGAGATTAGAACCCAAGAATTGAGCCATACCGGTTGTGCTCTTTCGATCAGTGAGTGAACCTCTAAAGTCCACATCAGTGTATGCTGCAAGAGTAGGTAGTGATTCAGCCATGTATAATAGCCCAAGTGTTGGTGTTCCTTGGAGATAACGAAAGATACGTTTTACAGCTTTAACATGTGGTAACTTCGGATTAGCCTGGAAGCGAGCACAGAAGCACACACTTTGCATGATATCTAGACGACTTGCTGTAAGATAGAGAAGAGAACTAATCATCCCTCTATAAACCGTTGGATCTGTAGCTTCTGCATCTGACTCCAGTCCTAATCTGAGAGTAGTTGACATTGGGGTGAGCATTGGTTTACAATCATTGAACTTGTATTTGGACAAGAGTTCCAATGTATGTTTTGTTTGACTGATAAACGTGCCATGTGTTGTCTGTCTGATTTGTAGCCCAAGGAAATATGTGAGCTCACCTATGTTGATCATCTGGAATTCTTTTGTCATCATGGAAGCAAAACCCCGTGTCAGATTTGGATTGGTGGATCCGAAGACAATGTCATCGACATATATTTGTATCAGAAGCTTATCTGCTCCACTTTGTTTTATGAACAAGGTGCGATCAACATTCCCGCGTACAAAATGTTGATTAAGAAGGAAGGAAGTCAATCTCTTATACCAGGCCCTTGGTGCCTGCTTAAGACCATATAATGCCTTCTTTAAACGATATACATGATCAGGCTTTTCTGTGTCTTCAAAACCTGGTGGTTGAGAGACATACACCTCTTCTTTGAGATGTCCGTTTAAGAAAGCACATTTCACATCCATCTGGTAAAGAGTGAATCTATGCAAAGTCGCAAAAGCAATAAGAAGATGAATGGCTTCGAGTCGTGCAACTGGAGCATAAGTTTCATCGAAATCCAATCCTTCTTGTTGATTGTAACCTTAAGCTACTAGACGCGCTTTATTTCTGGAAAATTATCCATTTGAATCAAGTTTATTTTGGTAGACCCACTTTGTTCCAAATGTGTTTTTCTTTTTCTTTTTTTTGTTAATTTAAGAAAACGTTTGATAATGCGCATCCACCTAGAAAGACTCTTAATGATAGATTGATAGATCTTTTTAATGGTATATGGAATGATCCCCCAAAAGATATCCGTGTATATACTTTCCCCGATCCATTTTATAAATAAATATGGTTTACGGATTAATCGAGCATTTCTTCTTTTATTTTTCTTTCGAGTTCGTTTCTTGTCTTTTGTAATTCTTTTTATTTCATTTCTGATTGTGCTTATTTTATCAGTCAGCTCTTTCATATTTTTTTTTTTCTCTTTCTGCTTTTTTTCTTTTTTTTCTTTTTCTGCTTTTTCTGTCGGTGAATAATTTGTCCTATCCATAGATCGGATTTGAATGGATGATTTATGAAAAATCTGATTATTGATTATAGAATTTTTTTTTTCAATAAAACTTTGTATCCTTTTTTGTAGTTCTTGTAGTACCTTTAGTACCTTTAGAAACTTTGTTCTTTTTTTGAACATTTTTAGAACTAGAAAACTCCATTTTCGAATTGCTTTTTTGCTTTTTTTTAATGGGTGCAAAAAAATAAGAAAAAGCAGTCGAAAGTAGTTGGTTGGGAGCACCATAATGACGATGAGTTTCCATTCCCGAAGCCGTTATGATTTGCAGGTTTTGCAACAAGTTCCCACACATCATTCCTCACGAATTCATTCAGTTCCTCAAGCATGGAATTAATCCAAATTTCATCCTCTAATGCCTCTTTCACAGTCTTTGGTTCCTTTGTGGAAACAAAGCCATAGAAAGCACAAAAATTTTGTGTAGTAGACCGGGTTTGAATTCCAGAGTTCAAATCTGACAGAATGTTATTGATTTCTATACCTGGAGCATTTCTAGCTATCAGACGATGTGTTGTTTCTGTTTCGTGTGTTTCAGCTGTAACAAGTTCTAACGGTGCAGGTGGGTGCGGTTCTGAGTTCTGAACTAAGGATGGTGGATCTTCTGTTGAAATCAGTTCTTCTTCTGATTCCGCTCCCGAAACTTCATCATGAGTTGTTTCTCCATCTTTGTACTGAAAAAGATATTCTATTACTTCTTGACAAACTCTGCCAAAGTTATTCTCATCAAACTTGACGTTTATCGACTCTTCGACTATCAGGGTACGTTTGTTGAAGACCTGATAAGCTTTTCTATTCATAGCATATCCAAGAAAGACTCCTTCATCACTTCTTTTGTCGAATTTACCTAGTTGGTCTTTTCCATTGTTAAGGATGTAGCACGTACACCCAAACACTCTAAGGTGTGTGATGGTTTGTTTTCGACCTTTGAACAATTCGTAAGGATTTTTAACTAGAATTGGATGAATTAGAGCTCTTTTAAGAATATAGCAAGTTGTATTTATGGCTTCTCCCCAAAAGCTAGGAGATAACCTACTACTATTCAACATGGTGTGTGCCATTTCCTGAAGAGTTCTATTCTTTCGTTCTACAACCCCGTTTTGCTGAGGTGTCCTGGCCGCAGAGTAAGTGTGTGTTATTCCGGTTTCAGTACATAAATGAGACATCTTTTGATTAAGGAATTATGTTCCCTGTTCAGTTCGAATGCACTTCACCTTGTTCTCAGTTTGAGTTTGAATCTTAGAGAATAAGACTTTGATTTCATCAAAATTTTGATCCTTATGGGCCCCATCAAATCCATGTGGAGCAGTTCCAAGATCTTGGTACTACTGACCACATTCTTTGAAGCATGAGAAACGTGAGTAAGTTTGATTAATGCACAATCTTTACAAATTGTATGGTGATCAAGCCTTCTCTGTGGTAACCCATTGACTAAGTCCTTTAGTCTCAGTTTATTGATCAGCCGATGATGAGCATGTCCTAATCTTCGATGCCACAATAGATCATCATCATCATTGACTGTAAGACAAGTTAAATGATTCTGATCATTTACATCTACCATGTAGAGATTTCCTACTCTATAACCTTGTAGCAAAACTTCCTGGGTCACCTTGTTACGAATTTGAAAACCGTTGGAATCAAAGATGACTTATGATGGACCCTTATCACATACTTGTGAGATACTAAGTAGATCATGATTGAGCCCTTCCACAAGACTAACTTGATCAATGCAATGTTCTTTGCCAATCGTGCCAATTCCAATTATTCATCCTTTGCCATTGTTACCAAAAGTTACTTTTCCTCCTCGATGTTCAACAAGAGTATTAAATTTTTCTCTATCTCCACTCATATGTCTTGAGCAACCACTATCCATTAACCACCAGTTCTCATGTTGTGTGGTTGCTAGTGCCTAAGAATAGACAATCATTTGTTAGCCTTAGGTACCCAGACTTGTTTGGGCATAGTTCTTCGTGAACTAGGAAGATTGATTCTGTTTTTATGAGTTCTGGACCGAGAGAAAGTTTTAGGTGCATGAAGTGTACTTCTATAGTTTAAAACTCTGCAAAAGCCTATACTATGACCATGATTATGACAGTACTGACAGAAATATATTCAGATTTAGTGTTTTTATAGTTTGAAGTTTTTCTCACAGGTGTGTAAACAAGTGTCTCAACCTTTTTCTTCCCAGTTAACATTCGGTTAGATCTGTTTTTCCTGTGTATCAGACTGGATTTTGTTGCATGGATATCTCCTTTTCTCTCATGATTTTTCACAAATCATTTGCCATAACCTCATTTTTTAAAAAAGTTTTCACATCCTTCTTGAAGAGATCGAAACTCAGTTTGTACCCAACCGGGTAAACTTTCGATCCTCTCCAATAAGGGTTTTACAAACTTTATCTGAGAATTTCCCTTAGTTTGGGATTCGGTGGCAGTTTCTTCAGATACCTCTAATTTTGACAACCTTAATTCTAGTATCTTAATCTTCGTAACAGTAGAAGTTAACAGATTAAAAATATTTTTCTTAGATAAAGAATTAAAAGCTTCTTCAATGAGTTTAGAACTTACCTCACCTGCTTCTAGGACATCCTGCCATTCTTCGCTTGCCATCATGCAGAAGTTCCTGTCTAACATCATATTAATGTTTTCATCCTCGTCTATCACATCCGTCATGCACACCTGTGTTGTCTCTTCTGTTTCTGAGTCTGAGTCTGAGACGTCTTGCCCCCATGCCGCTGCTACAGCTTCAGTAAACTTCTTGACTTTGTCACGAAATTTTTCTTTAGGCTTCAGTGTGCAGTCCTTGACTACATGTCCTGGTTTGTTACACCGGAAACATATAATTTGTTCCTTCTTTGATTTGAACTTATCAAACCTTGACCCAGAGCCTCGTCTTCCACCAAATATCTTTCTGATTCTGTTAGCTATCATGGTAATCTCCTCATCTTCGTTTGTATCCTCATCCTCTTTTTCTTTTTCACTTGAGGTTTTCTTCGCTTTCAGTGCTAAATCCTTGTTAGCACTTAAACTTACAAGCTCTCCTCTCATCTTCCCTTCGTACACCATCAGTTCTGATCCCAGCTCTTCAAATGACAACTTGGATAAATCCTTTGTGGACTCCAACAGTTGTAGTAACGTTTAACCAATCTTTACACAGATCATCTAGAAAACCTTTCATTAACCAATCGTTGTCGAGAACCATTCCGACAGTTTTGAGCTCACACAGTATCTTATCAAACCTTTCAAGTGTTTTTGAGATAGTCTCTCCTTCTGACATCTTGAAGTTATCAAACTGCCTCTTGAGCTGTTTGCCTTTAGCCTTTTTGACAGAGTCTGTTCCAGCATATGCGGTTTTGAGAAACTCCCAAACCTCCTTGGTAGTGCGTAAACCTAACACCTCCTTTTGGACTGAATCTGACAGTGACAACATGATAATCCTTCGAGCTTGTCTGTTCTTGCTTATCAACTTATTATCGTTCTCACTCCAACTGGATCTTGGTTTTTCTTTGGTGACTCCATCCTGCTCAAATTTCGGCTTCAGGTCACCTTCAGTCACTACTACCTATAACTGCAGATCGATAGAGATTAACTGATCCTCGGTGTAGTTGAACTTTGTCAACTTTGGAGGTTTGACACAGTAGGAATTCATCACGATCGACCCTGAAGAAGTTTCTTCGAAGTAGAGGGTAACATTGCTCTGATACCAATTGAAAAATCCTATCGCGTGAGTATAGAACGAATAAGGAGTAAACAAGCGGTATCGACTGCAGTTGAATCAAATAACTATTATTAACTGTCATGTATCACACTTGATACAAGGAATATACGTAGTGAAGTTCTTCCCTACAATCTCACGAGTACACTCAACTCAAATCACGTTGAGAAAAGCAGTCTTCCTCAACACCTATAGCCTAATGTTCTACCCACTTCGTAACTTCTCAGAGATGTAACCCTATTATGTAAATCGCACTTACAATGTGTTTCCCCAATTTCACAACGTTGCTCTCGCCCGTGTTTTTCCTTGTAGTTGAAAAGCACGCCCTAACCCTAGACTTACTTCCTCATATATAGATTAAATAAATTGTATGACAATATATCGTTATAGATTTTATTTATCTTTAACAGATATATAAAATCTTGTTGAATATTCTATCTTCTTCCTTGTTTGTCAGTTCAAGACTGATAGTCGTCGCTTCAGGTTGACCTTATATCGGGCTTCGGTATTGAACTGAGTTTGCCGATCAAAATAGCATCAACACACGTTCTTTGTATGCACTAGGTACCGTCCCCAACTTGTTCCCGATGTAACTCCATCTGAATCTAATAAATATACGTTTAGCCTTCTATAAAATTTTGAATTTTGGGGTGGGTACAACCCCCAGAGAACTAAAAGCAAAGTACATAAAGCTAACCAAACTTAACTTAAAAATCTGAACCCAAACCTAATGTTTTATGAACCGATTCTTGATCGAGTTTTATGTGGTGGTCTAGATTCACATCCTACAACGAAGTAAGGGAAGAAAAAACAGCGACGACCAGGCAGGATAAAATTACTGTTGTGTATACCACGTGTGGAAGTATGACGCAGGGAAGCTCCACCCCTCAATTCTTCTTCCTTCGGATCCGTTGCATCATCTTGACCACCTCAATTCATGAACACATGAATTAGCCATCCAAGCGACTCGATAGATCAATTCTACCCCCCTATAACCCATTCATTCCCTTTGGAACGTTAACTCACATCTAGCTCCATGGCAACAAGATCAGTAGAAGAACAAACCCAAGAACAACGGTCACTGGTGCACTTAGTCCCAGCCATCTCCATCTCTTGAAATATCACCTAGCTAATTAATAATCATCATATTCTTCACGCACTCTCGGATCATCGCATAAAAGAAGAGGACCCTGGCTAATTCATCAATCAATTAAAACAACGGGCCAGAGTACATAAACTGTCTAGATCCGATCCTCCGATGTCGAATCACTTCCTACTCATAACGGCAATAGTACTACTGACTCTCACCACCATCCCTAATCCCTGTCACTGCGAGATAAAGAACACACGGATAACGGACGACTCACGACCCATGATCTCTTCGAGCGGTTCGGGTTCGGACACGAGGGCCACGTCCGGGTACACGTCAGCAACATCTCATGGCGATCAAAGCACCAAAACGCAAAGCTAGATCCATCAACGATGGGGTTCTTCCTCGTACGAGAAGTCTCCTTCCCTAGAATCCTTAACGAGTCTGAGTACATTGACGGCTTCTGCATGCTGGAGAGCCGATATGTGAAGCTGATACTCAAGTTTGACGGGTACACTTACAATGGCACCGCCATTGTTGATGAACCCGATGAGTATAGTCTGGTTTTCGGAAACTGTCAGCCTGAGTTTGAGGTTTCCATGGTTGTACGTACCGAGATGTATAACCTGGGTGATGGTGGGGTAAAGGATTTCTTGCCTGCTGGTCAAACTCCATTGCCGAAGGTTTACACCTTGCTGTTTGGGGTGTATGGTGTTCTTCTGTGTCTGGATCTTTGTCTGTGTGAAGCAGAAAGTTAGAATCGATAAAATTCATTTTGTTATGGCCGCGTTGCTCCTTTTCAAGACTCTTAAAATGATTTGTGCCGCCGAAGATAAGATGTACGTTCGAAGAACAGGTATATATTATTTTCACCCCACAATCACTACATTATAAAAATCGAAGATTAAACTGAAGTTTATTTGGATATATATATACTCCATAGGAACTCCGCATGGTTGGGATATACCATTTTACATATTCGGTTTCTTAAAGGGAATCACATTGTTCACGGTCATAGTCCTGATCGGAACCGGCTGGTCAATCATCAAACCCTACCTTCACGACAGGGAGAAGAAGGTACTAATGACGGTAATACCCTTACAGATCCTGGAGAACATAGCTTCCATCGTGATCGGTGAAACAGGCCCAGCAACTAAGGATTGGCTAACATGGAACCAGATATTCCTCTCAATCGATGTCATATGCTGCGCGGCGGTGTTCTTCCCCATCATTGGTCGATTCGGACCCTACGCGAGGCATCAAAATCCGACGGCAAGGCTGCAAGAAACTTGGAGAAGCTGCTGCTGTTTAAGCATTTCTACATAGTTGTGGTTGGGTACCTGTATTTCACGAGGATTATGGTGCCGGCTATTGGAGCGGTTGTGAGTTATCTTCATGAGTGGGTGATGACCGCTGCGGAGGAGATGGCTAGTCTCGTGTTTTATGTGTTTATATTCTATAATTTTCAGCCGCTAGATAGGAATCCTTATTACCTTAGGGTAGATGAAGGAGAAGAAGAGGCCGCTGGTCAGGCCCTGCAAGAGGACGACTCATTCGAGCTTTAATTTCTTAATGATGGCCAGTCTCCACAGAGTCCGGCCGTAGCTGTAAGCGATGAAAACATGCATTTTTAAGAAGCATGAATTGTTGCATTTGTTGAAGAACCTAGTGAAGATGACCATGCGAAATGAAACGTCTTATGAGTAAAAAGATAGTAGTCTTCTAATAACAATATTGTAGCTACGGCACCTGTCCCTCATTTCAAAATTTGTCGACATAATGTGTCACGTCGCGGGGCAAGATACTAATTTCAAGCTAGCATCAGTCAATTGCCACTACACATGTATATAAATAAAACTACCAAGAAGAAACTTGCATTTAGCCATGAATTTTAAAAACGGGTTTGTCAAACCTTGGTTTGTGATTTATAAAACAATAACTCTTAGTTACAATATGTATACAAAATTGTATGTTATATATATGAAAGTTGTACATGAAAATTATACTTTCAGTATAGTTTATAGTACAGTTTTTTTATTCAATATACATATTTTCATTGTAAAATATACAATAAGTAGGAACTCAGCAAGTTTAGTTCACGCGAGTGGGGCTAGAATCATTACCGTTTGCCTCCGACGCAAACCTCTTCGTCTACCTCTGCGCCTCTAGGTCACATCTTCCATGTAATTATCTCGGTCTCACACTCGAGTGTCTCTGACTTGTATGGCCTCAATCCAAGCAATGTGTCCCTTTGCTTACCTCTGCTTCCCCCCTCCCCCCCCCCCTTCTCTGTTTTTTTAATCCCGCCTCTCCTCTAAGTTACTCGCCAACTTCTTCACCTTCTTGATCGGACACCCCTTTTCTCCTATATCTCCTCCTTTGTTCCCCTAACCTCACTAAATCTTCACCTCAAGAACAAAATTATGGTGGTAAACGGTTCATTCATTGCATACCACCGATGTCTCCTAGCTCGCTTCTATTCGCCACTGGAAATCTCCGCAAGCTCCCTAGTCACTACCAAGTGAAACCATTGGTCTGCCATTAGGGGTTTCCACTTTTGCAAAATGGGCTCCAACTTTTTTTCACCGAGTTCAAAAACTTGGATGCAACAAAGGCGCACTAGTGAAAAAACCACCTGATTCGGCGGTTGTAAAAGACCTATTTTGGCGGTTGTGAACCGCCGAAATGAGCACCGCTGAAATATGGTTGAAGACCTATTTCGGCGGTTGCTTCTTTAGAATCACAGAAATAGAACCCTGTCGAAATAGAGAATTTGACCGGCCTATTTAGGAGGTTTCTCTCTAAGAACCGCTGAAATAGGCGACCGACCTAACATGGTCAGTCATTTTGGGTCGGTCTATTCCATAAACCACGAACCCAAACCGGCCGACCCATACGGGTCGGTCGTTTTGGGTCAGTCGGTTCCAGTAAGTAAGATCACTGGGGGTCGGTCGAAACCTGAGAGCTCTGGGCTGGGAGGCCGACCAATGTGGGTCGGTCTTCTTGGGTCGGACGACCTATTTTGGCGATCCTAAGAAAGAATCACCGAAATAGGCCTATAGCTCTGACATTTTCACTGAAGCATCCTATTTCGGCGGTTCTTTCTTAGGAACCACCGAAATAGCCCTTTTTGTTTTTTCCATTCTAGCTTATAAATGCACCTAAATACACCACATAATCAAGCAAACCTGCATAAACATTCCACAATGCTTCCACCACAGTGGGGCGCCTCAATAAATTATCATAAACCCATAAAGCGGCCACTATCATCGGCATGCAACAATATATGCAAGAAAGAAGAAAGTTACATAGCTCAAATAACCAAAAAAATTCAATACACCTCACCACACTCCATTACAATACACTTCACTATACTTCAATCCAATGAAATGCTTCTACAACACAACTAAATTCAAATCAAACTAATCATAATCAACAAAGTATGTTCGTGGAGATGAATTCTGACCAATCCTTGAGCATCTCAGTTATGTGATTCTCGTCATAATGTCACCACCCACTAGTTGCTCAAAAGCTTGAACAAACAAAAATGAACACTAATGAGAAACTACAAGTGCAAAGGATAAAAATATAAACCAAGACTTTCAAAGAATGTCTTATACCTTGTCCAATGAGTTGTCTGGTAAAAGCGTGGATGATGATACTAAATCATGCATAAACCAAGGTTCAATTACTTACTTGTTTATAGGATTTGTATACAGATAAGGAAACTGGAATGGTGATGGAAGAAGGCGGGGAAACAAGAGAGGTGGTTCGCGGACTTAAATGTAGTGAGACCTGATAAAGAAATTTTTTAGTTATTGGTATGCGTATACACAAACAACAAACTATATTAATTACGAAGAGATTTTTGTAAAAAAAAAATCAGCATGACCTTTGCATAATTTTACATATCACATGCTTGTTATTAAGCATTCACCAATCATTAAACAACACAAATTTTCAACACAAATCAAACTATAACCAAAATTCATTCATCAAACGAAATTTTAACAATTTGTGGAAATTAAATACTAAGTCAAGCATAAAAGAGAAGAAGATGAGTTAGATTATATTACCGGTTCCTAAATGAATTGTTTTCCGCTCCGCTTTCAATCTATCGTGCAATGGTTGAACAGTTTCTTAAGTACTTCTCTGCAGGGGCACAAACACATGTAGAGAATGAAGAGAAACTTAGCAGCTTGTGTATGTTCCTTGTTCGTATTTAGGATTGCAAAATTATAGTGAGCTAAAAACATGAAGACATAAGTTGAAGTATATTACGGGTTCCCAAGTGAAGTGTTTTCAGCCCCGTACGACTTCAATCTGGAGTAGCAGTTTAGTGAATTCTCTCTACTAAGGCACAAAGACACAAAATGAGCAAAAACAACCCAAATTTTCACTCAAACATTTTATCAAGCACTTGCGTGCACATGTAAATTTACTGATTTATTACTACATATATACACACATTTTACACACTCTACTAATTTAGTCATCCACATTCAAATTACAATCTCAATTTCACTAATAATAACAACAAATACAAAATTTTGACAGAAATTCGAACTTACCTACCGTGCTCCTGCTTGCTGCTGCAGCTGATTGTGTTTGCTTGTACTGGTGTGGCTGTGGGCGCGCGACTTCACTGGGTGACGACGGCAGCGACAGGGGAAGGCGGCGACACGGGAAGGCGGCGACTGGTGTTCTCGCAATAGCAGGCAGTGTTCGAAAGAGAGGGAGGGGAAGGCACGGTGAGAATGCGAAGAACTGGGCGATGGGGTGGTAATAAAGCACCTATTTTGGTGGTTTCTAGTTAGAAACCGACGAAATAGGTCCTCGATTTTTTTTAAAAAAGAAAGACCTATTTCGGCGGTTCCTAACTAGAAACCGCTGTGAAAGGATCGAGGTGCTGACCGAGTAGGTCTGAGGTGTTAGTCTCAGACCAACTATGCTTGAAGAACAAGTGTTTACGGAAAATAATAACGCGGAAGCTTTTGTTTAAAATTGACAAGATATGATTCTGCTTGTATTGAAATTCAGTGTGAATTACAACCTAGCTTCCTATCTTGGGATTCGACAGAAGTATTCTATCTCATCCAACACTCGCTATACTGTCGGCTTTGATCAATGTGTAACAAGGAGTAAAGGGGAGTGTTCTATGTGTGCTCTCTAGGTAATAAATACCTAAGCTGATTGACTAAGTCTCACTAAGATCTCTCAAAATGATTTCTCTCTCAAACGGTATTTTTCTTTCTAACAATGATAGTCTAGAACGTCTTCTTGAAGTGTGTACAATCCTATGTTTATATACAGCTTAACGGTTCCTAAAACTTCGGAAATGTCTTCATGGAGCAACTCCTTAAATTCAGATGCGCAAGTATCGGAGGTCCTTAGTTGCTTCACGATCGCACGTCGTGCACACATCCACGTCTCCGAGATATTCGGAGCCACTCGATAGTCTCACGCCTTGGTTGACCGGAGACGGGTGTACTGATGAGTGTCCAAATGAGCATGTTTTAGGGGTGTATTTCATATTGTAACACCCCTACTACGCCCCTATCAACTACTGAAATCGCAGCGGAAAACCAACCAACAATAATTAAACGCTTTGGTGTTACAACGCCGTTAACCACCCACGTGGTTAACTAGGCAGAATAAATACAAGTGTATCGGTCTGACGATCAGACTCCCGAGCATAGATCCTAACATCCACATATATATATAATCAACCATACCGAGTATTTAATTTACATCACAACTACCAACCGTAAACATCCATCACTGTTTAACAAACGATACCAAAATGTAATGCCTCGGGAGCACAGGCGCATCCCGGGCTCAACAACCAAAACAACCAAAAGTACATCATCGACCTAGGATCTAGAGCCACTCCGCTTCTTCGATCCTCATCCTGCAATAAAATATGGAGCCCCTGAGGGGGTCAGCAACCTTTGCTGGTATGGTTAACGCGCAGCCCATCGGCTACCGGGATGCGCGCAACCAATTGTCATGATAACATGGCATTCATTTTAAACATCCAACATATATACACCATAGCATAGCAAGGGAAATTGCATAGCACAACAACAATACATAACACCATAAATCGGTTCTCACAAGGAACCTTCCACCATAGTTAGTATACAAGTGAGCCTAGAGATTATTGCCAATCCCATGTTAAGCTCGTTACCAACCTCGTTACCGTCCAGTTATATCGAACGGTTAACTTATACCCAAGGTGTGTCGGATATAGTAATCCCAAGCACACCGAAATAACATTCGTATGCCCTGTGGCCCGACGTGAGTCAGTAACTAGCTTTGGATAAGCTAAGGGAAGGTAGAAACCAAATTGGAATACAACCTATACATACACCAAGAGAGCCGAACCGGATATGATATCGACTCCCGTCCTCACACGCGTGGCCGGAACATACCGGACTCCTCACTCCCCCCGATTAGCACTTGTTAGTGATCACACAATGTTTTGTTAAGTCACGTACAAGCAAGTATTTAGGTCTTGTTAGACAACCAAGGGAAAGGAGCCACAACATTGCAACATCATAATGTATAACAACTGTAAACTCTTTTCATGCCTTAATCTTATAAGGTCGTAACACACAGAAAAACAAACAACACCCAAGCCGGTGTAAACCGGTAGACAACAGACTGCAAGAAAACCATACCTTGGTCCTTGCCTCGATTGGTTTCCTCCGTAGGTCACTCCTATACATAATTAATAACGTCGGTTAATTATTTATTCAATTCAAACTTGTTAAGTATTTAACATGATTGTATGACATGTTTTAATGTCTATCTTACCCTAGGTTACCTTCATTATACACCCTAGGGTTTACTACATAAGTCACATTCTTTTCTGTTTTTTTTTAAGTTTTGGTATGTCCGACCCACCGTCCGACCCACAACTGGGTCGGACCCTTCCAGTGGTTTTCGGGTCTGAAGAACCTTACCTTGTCCGACCCATGTCCGACCCAACCTTCTGGGTCGGACCATTCCAAAGAACTTCATCGACCTCAGAACATACATGTCCGACCCATGTCCGACCCATGTCCGACCCACCCTTCTGGGTCGGACCATTACAGAACACTTCACCGCCTTACAAAAACATGCCCGTCCGACCCACGTCCGACTCACTCGACTGGGTCGGACCATTCCAGAACATTTTCCCTCCTTTGAAACATGACCGTCCGACCCACCCTTCTGGGTCGGACCATTCCAGAACAATTTCCTGACGTCTAACAGAGGTTGTCCGACCCAAACTTGGGTCGGACCCCTGGGTCGGACGTCCTCTAAACTTACCCAAACTTTGTCAAATCTTCACCAAACTTCTCCTAAAGCCTCTTAATGTCCCCTAACAACATTTGGTACCCTTATATCCACATACAACATCCATGAAACTCATTTTCTAATTCCTTAAGCCTTTACTTAATTCCTTGTAAAATCCCTTAATACTTACAACATTTTATACTAGGTTTCTAAATGGTGTTTCTCACCTATGATAACTACTATCCCAAAATGCTTTCTCCTCATCTTAACATCATCTCTTAAGCATTACTTCTCACAACTAACTCCTTATGTCATTCTTGAAATTCTTTTCCAAGTTTACACTTTCTCCTTATTTTACCAAAGTTTGCCTAAGTCTTTACCTAAGTCCAAAATGACTTTGGTACATACTAAAACCTCAAGCTCATGCCTAAGTCCTTGTTACACTCTAGAACACTTAAGACATTATATCTTCTCTTGTGAAACACTTAGTCATTTCTTAACACCTCTAATTCACTAAACCTTATGTAAACACTTAGAACTTCTTGCTTCTTACCTGAATTTTGACATGGATTCCCCTAGGACATTACTAATCCTAAACACTTTGTTTTCTCCATTAAACACACAAGAACACCTAGAATCACCAAGAACACTCTCATACACAACTTCACCAAATTCACACTACATTACAATATAGTGCATAATTTAAATTGCATGGCACTTAGGCCCTTAAAATGCATAACTCTTAAACACTGAATTTCCACAATATATATATATATGCCTTTGACCTGCAAATACACTCAACAAACATATGCCTCTTACTAGTCTCTTGAGAACACTTCACTAAGTCATTCACCATTTGCTCTTTAGGTAGTTTTAATAAGCATTATAAGCTCATTTCTCCTAAGGCATTAAACAACATTAGGTTAGTAGATTTACCTCTTTTCCAAACCACTTCTTTCTTGTTTCCTTACAAAACCGGTATGGTATTTTGATTCCTTGTCAAGTTTTAAACAATATACAAACATTATAATGAGTATTCAAGCTATAAGCTTCATCTCATTGTAAACCCTAATTTTACATTGTTTCAAAAACATTAATGTAGTTGTTTTACCTTGTTCTTTGAAGAGAGTTTGAATATATATCAAGAGAGGACTCCACCTAGTCCATGAAGAGTTGGAATGAAGCTAGAACAAAGTCACACAAAGAGCTCCATCAATGGTTATTTTCGGTCACAACAAAAACATGGAGGAAATGTAGTTTTTATTTGAGATTCCTTACCTAGAAGCAAAGGAGAGTAATAATATGTCAAAATACAAGCTCAAGCTCCTTCAATGGTGGAACTCCTTGGCACCGAAATGGGGCTCTTGAAGTTTTGAGAAGATAGGAATGAAGAGCTTGATGAGAGGAAGAGATTGGTGGTGTTTGTTTTGATTTGGACAAGTGAGCTAGATTTTACAAGAGGTCAAAGATGGAGATGGTGGTGTGTACTATTGCAAACCGTGAGAGAATGAAGAAGAGAGGTTGAAGATGGTGTTTGGAACCGTGGGAAATGAAGGAGAAATGAGAGAATGAAGATAGAACTTACTTTTAGGAGATATTTATGCTTTATAAAGCAAAAAGGTAACTTAATTAGTTTTCTTTACTTACTTATCTATTAACTAGAGAGTGGTGAGTCACCACACTTAGAAAACCGGCCCCTATAAATAATGAGGGTATTTTTGTCTTTGTTTGTCAATTTAATTACTTATGACAACATATGTTACAAACTAGCTTATAAAAATCACTATTCACCAAAACAAGGCACTTAGAAGTGAAATTTTTGATTTCCCATTAATATAGCCACCCAAATGTGATACTATATAGTACACATATATATTTAAGAGTAATGATGGACACTTAGCCACTCAAAACTCATTTACAAGACAATTTTTCAAAAATGTGCTTTAAGACTTCTTAAAGCACATTTTGTGTTTTAACTTGTTTTCAAGCTTGGTTTTCTTTGGTAATTGATTTAATATGTTCATTAATATATAAATAAGGTCTTGTTAAGTTCATTAGGTCTTACCCAAGCTTATTCCAAGCTTAGAGCACATTTTAGCTCTTATTGACTTTAAAGCACATTTTGTGTTTTCTTTTGTTTAAATTTGTTTACTAATGTTTCTAAGACTCTTTTTAGTCTTAATACACCATATTTAGGTGTTTAAACAACATAACTAGGTTTGGGGTATTTCAATCTACCCCCCTTAAAAGAACTTTGTCCCCAAAGTTCCCACTTCCCACATATCATAATATTAGAACACGGGGAAAATCTTATAACACAATACTTCCAAAACCTCATTACCAACATTACCATCATTCTTACACCACAACGGACTCAAGGTCCAAACCACATAATACCATTCAGACACAACGGTCTGTAACATAACATAGACAATGTATATAATACATGTCGAACACATCCACAACCGAAACGGCTCTACCCCCCTTAAAAGGGGTACGCCCCGTACCCTATACATATAAACACTAAGAAGCAAACAATGACGGGTGCTTCGCCTTCATCTTATCTTCAGCTCCCAAGTGGCCTCCTCAACGTCCTGGTTAGACCAGAGGACCTTCACCAGTCTCACGGACTTATGGCGAGTGTCTCGAGTCTTAGTATCCAGAATTCGTACGGGAGTCTCCACTGATCGCATGGTTGGCTCTAAGGTTAGCCTTTCAGGCTGAAGCACATGAGACGGATGAGACATATACTTCTTCAACTGGGACACATGAAATCCATCATGTACCTTGCCCAGTTCGGCGGGTAAATCAAGTCTATAGGCTACCGGGCCGATCCGCTCCGTCACAACATAAGGACCCACATATTTCGGGCTCAACTTGCCCTTCTGGCCAAAACGAAATACTCCCTTCATGGGGGATACTCTCAAAAATACCTGATCGCCCACGGCGAACTCCAGGTCACGTCTGCGCACATCTGTGTACGACTTCTGTCTATCCTGAGCTGCTCTCATGTTAGCCCGGATCTGGCGAACTTCTGCCTGAACCTGTTCCAGATACTCTGGTCCTAAAATGACCGTCTCACTCGACTCATCCCAGCATAAAGGCGTGCGGCATGGTCTACCGTATAATGCCTGGAAGGGAGACATCTTGATCGAAGCATGGTAACTGTTGTTGTAACTAAACTCGATCAGATGTAACTTATCAATCCAGCTGGTCTGAAAGTCAAGTGCACATGCACGTAACATATCCTCAAGTGTCTGGATGGTGCGCTCACTCTGACCATCTGTCTGCGGGTGAAACGCTGTGCTCAATTTCAGTTCAGTACCTAGTGCCTCTCGCGTAGACTTCCAATATCTGGATAGGAATCTGGTATCTCTGTCAGATACAATCGTTTTCGGAACCCCATGATGTCTTACAATCTCTCTGTCGAAGAGCTCTGCAAGTTTAGCCACTTTCCAGGTGTCCTTCATCGGTATGAATCGAGCCACCTTGGTCAGTCGGTCTACCACAACCCAAATCATATTCAGACCTCCCCTTGTAGGCGGAAGCCCTACCACGAAGTCCATAGATATGTCATGGAACTTCCACTCCGGCACTGGCATTGGCTGCACCATACCACCAGGCCGTCGGTGCTCGAACTTGACCTTCTGACAAGTGAGACACCTCAACACATAATCATTAACATCTTTTTTCATTCCAGCCCACCAAAAATAACGTTTCATACCCTTATACATCTTTGAAGCTCTGGGGTGAATCGATGTCGTAGAACAATGGGATTCACTCAATATGCGCTCCTTCAGCTCAGCGCTACTCCTCGGTATACACAACCGGCCATTAAGCCTAATCAGGTCATCATCATGGAGTCTGAAGTCGTACTTCTGACCCTTGAATGTGCCATCAATAAGCTTCTGTCTAATCTCCACCATATACTGATCCGTCATCTGAGCACTCCGCACCTCTTCAACCAAGCTAGTATGAGAGACTAGCGAATGGAGAGAGTGTGCTCGGCGACTCAATGCGTCAGCTACCACATTTGCCTTACCCTCCTTATACTGTAAATTGATGTCATAATCATTTAGAAACTCAACCCACCTCCTTTGCCTCATGTTCAACTCTTTCTGAGTGAACAAGTATTTCAAACTCTTGTGGTCGGAATAGATTGTCATGCTTACCCCATACAAATGATGTCGCCATATCTTCAATGCGAAGACAATGGCACCCAATTCTAAGTCGTGGGTAGGGTAGTTCTCTTCATGCTTCTTCAACTGTCGGGAGGCGTAAGCCACGACCTTCCCGTGTTGCATCAACACACAACCCATACCCCTGCCTGATGCGTCGCAATAGACCTCAAAACCATCTGGACCGTCTGGTAATGTCAGAACCGGTGCAGATGTCAGAGCATCCTTGAGACTCGTGAAGGCACTCTCACAGTCGACTGTCCACTCGAATGGTGCATCCTTTTTCATCAAGGAAGTCATCGGCTTCGAGACACTGGAGAAGTCCTTCACAAACCTCCTATAGTAACCTGCCAGACCGAGGAAGCTCCTGATATCGGTAACTGTCTTCGGCCTAGGCCAGGTGTGCACTGCATCTATCTTTGCCGGATCAACAGCGATCCCGGCCTCAGAAATCACATGTCCAAGGAAGGATACTTGGTTCAACCAAAATTCACATTTAGAAAATTTAGCATACAGCTGATTCTTTCTCAATGTTTGCAATACATCTCTCAGGTGGCTTTCATGCTCACCTCTCGATTTCGAATACACAAGTATGTCATCGATGAAGACTACGACTGATTTGTCCAACTGATCTTGGAACAAACGGTTCATTAAGTCCATGAACTTTGCTGGTGCATTTGACAAGCCAAACGGCATAACTGTGAACTCATAATGCCCATACCTAGTTCTGAATGTTGTCTTTTCGATATCACTGTCACGGATAGCAATCTGGTGGTATCCGGATCGGAGGTCTATCTTGGAGAATACTGATGCTCCCCTCAGCTGATCAAAAAGATCGTCGATGCGTGACAAAGGGTAACGGTTCTTCACCGTAACAGCATTCAGCTCCCGATAATCAATACACAGGCGGATGCTACCGTCCTTCTTCTTCACGAAGAGGACCGGCGCTCCCCATGGTGAAACACTAGGGCGGATAAAGCCCTTGTCGAGTAGGTCTCTCAGCTGCTCCTTGAGCTCTGTCATCTCTGCTGGAGCCATACGATAAGGTGCTTTCGCAATGGGTCCGGTGCCCGGAACTAAGTCAATCTCAAACTCAACCTCTCGTGCTGACGGCATGCCCGGCAGTTTCTTAGGAAATACATCAGGAAACTCCGACACTACCGGCACATCTGGGCTAAACTCAGGGTCTCTCTCTATGTCCTGGACATAGCAGAGGTACACATCATTTCCTCGTCGCAACTCACGATACATGGCCATGGCGGTGATGATCTGTGTCGAAGGCTCCCTGGGCCTCTGGCGGTAAGATATGGTAACCCCAGACGGACTCCGAAGAAGCAGTCGATGCTCGGCACATAGGGTTCTACCCTTGTACCGCTCCAACCAGTTCATCCCGACAATCACATCAAAACCTAATCCGTCGAACTCTATCAAGTCGATCGGAAACTCCTCATCCATGATTCGAACAACAGCATCTCGGTAGTAGCGGGTACACCTGATCCGCTCTTTCGACGGGAGAGTGACCACGAAGTCTGGCATCTCTTCACCGTCTAACCCCAGCCTCTTTGCAAATGATAGCGAAATGAATGTGTGGAGGCTCCAGAGTCGAACAAGATCGATGCATCCACGCCATTCACTGGAAAGGTACCGGTGAGGATTGTGCCGCTCTTGCCGGCTTCTGCCTTATTGCAGACACTCAGTATACCCGTTCCGAGTGCACAGCCTAATTCATTGGCAAACTCATAAGTATACGGTAGTAACACGTTGATACACTCCAAAACAACATCCCTTTATTCATTAACACAGTCTTTACACCATAAGTTGGTTACACTGTAGACATGGCTAGATATAGCTCCTTTATCAAACAACTGGCTTAATACATTACATGATTACACAAGGCTTAAAATTGCCTGAAAGTCAAATTCAAACGTCCGGGTTTCAGGTGTGTGGCATTTACCACTGTCGATGGTGCGGTATTCAATTTAATTTTCTTGATACCGTGGTATAACATCCTTGATGTCCTCCCATGATTAATACATCACTGACTTCAACATAACTTCCTTGCGAGATCACCACGCTTCTGCTCGCCGTACATAAAACAGCGTATCACCAAGGACCAAGACACCAGGGTACTCCTTACTTAGAGGACTCGGGTGACTCATCCTTATCTTGGTGTAACCCAACCGTCCACCTTTCTGGTAGAAGTTCACAAGCATAAGTCTGCTCCAAGTTCGGAATCGGTTACGATCAAGTTGCTGAGCAATTC
>CM041776.1:283832258-283854743 GCA_023374045.1 Limonium bicolor
CTCCTTAATTCTTTTTCTTCTGCTCTGCAATAAAACACGTACATACAGTATTACTATTAGGAAGACCAGCATTCCCCCAAACAAAATTTATCTTATACACAAGATTTATCGATCGTCTGATACAAATTGAAACATCAAAAAGCTAACAACACAGAACAGCCTCGTAGGCACTAAAGCTGAGGCAGACATATCAGGAAACCTGCACGAATGTAGGTCAAATTTCAACGGTGAAACGTTACCCATAAAAAAAAATCTCCTGTTCCGTTCAAATTAATAGCAGTACCAAACGATCAATCAACCGACAGGGGGAACTTCAGAAGAAATGTGCATGTATTTGTATGTGCAAAGAGAAACGGGAACGAGAAATGCTCAAATAAATGAGTAGGGAAAACAATCAGACAAATACCCGATGATGGATACAATACAGACGTATGTCGTAAAACCTCTTCTGTCTCTTAGACGAGAGCAACTGTCTTCTTTCTTCTTCCTCTGTGCGCAAACAATGAACTACACTTTTTCGTCTTTCTTTTGGTATTCTGGGCAAAAGTATGAATTTTTTATGATGAGATGATCACAGTAAACTGAGAAGAGAAGGTGGTTTTGAGAAGCACACATAGAAACAAAATAAAATATATACTATAATGTAGCTGCTGCACGTAGTAGAAGATTTGTCAACTGCTGAGGAAGACTGTAAAAACTTACACTCACGCACGTTCATCGCTTGAGATGGTCAGCTTGTCGACCATTGACAAGTGGGCTCTAGAATTATGGATGATGATTTGATACAATGAACCTCTATGAAAGTGTTCGACAATTATATTACTATATCGTGGGCTCGGCCATTTGATTCATTGTTTTGTTCTTTAAACTTTCAAGAATTAGCAATTCAAGCAATTATCTAGTAGTTGGCATCTACTTTAACATTTCATTACTTGTGTTTTACCCATAGTTTTTTTTTTTTGGAAATTTCACAAAATACCACATAAGTTTTTACTAATTTCATATACCACCTTGTTTTTTTTAAAAATATAGAGTTTTAAAATTATTCAGTATCATAAATTATAGAGTTTTAAACACATAATATATATATTTCTATATTTCTATAGTACTATGACTTATACTATATATTGTAAAGTATCATTTTCTATAAATTTAAATTATTTATTAAAAAAATATTATATTTTAAACTAATATTTCTAAAGGTATGTTCAAAATAGAATACAAATTATTTTTTAAAAAATATAAGTTTAAAATATAAAATTATTTATTTTGAACAAATACTTTAAATCGGTAGAAAATATTAATTTAAAAATGTATAGTAAAAATTATATAACTTAATTGGTATAAATTATGGTGAAATTGATAGAAAATTGATATAAATTATGTGTTTTATTTTTATGGTAGTGAATAATTTTTTTAAAAAAATCTAGAAAATATTATTTTTTGATATTTTAATATATTTCTATGTTATTTTTCAATTTTTTCTAATTATCTATAAGTTTCCCTATATTTTATTTCAGCGGCTACGACTCCACAAAAGGACCCAATACCGATTGCATTCTCGGATTTAACAAACAAAATTATACACTTAAGAAAAAAAGCAAATACTATACAAATTGGCATGATACATACACTATGACGACATAAAATAATAAAGGATAAGCTTGTTTTACTAAATAATTAATACTTGGTTTTTTAGAATAATATCGAAGTTAATTAGAAACTGTCAGAAATCAAAATCTTAGCAGTCCCTAAAGCAACATCATATAATATAATATAATAGATTTAGATAAATTTTGGTTAAGTCTGATATATTTTAGTTATATATTTAATAATATAAGTATATTTAATAAGAAAAAATAATATATGAGAAGATGATCCAATTAAAAAGAAACAAGTTTTGTTTTTGGCTTCATTTTCCTTATCTGAATCTTAAGCTTCATTATGTTGGAAGAAACTATTAGGAATATAGATATACTATATGGATATACTATAGGTATATGTATAGTACTATATATCTGTATATAGTACCCGATATATTTCTTCTGCATATTTCCTATTCTATCCCTCTTCTATGTTCTGTGATGTCGCTATTCTCTGTAACTAGTTTTTTTCTCTTTTGTAATACAGTAGAGAACATCTTCTCTCTTGCAATAATATCATCGTTTCTTCTTCTTCCTTGATCTGCTACTACAAGTTTGACATGGTATCAGAGCTCTACCAGAGCATTTCGTTTTGCTTCGGTAGAAATGGCAAGCGGAGTCGCAGATAATGAAGAACAAGAACACGAGAGAATCGAAGACGAAGAAGAAAGAAGCTCGCAAACCTCAAACGGAGAAAACCTAGCTTCCGCAAATCAAGATTATGGAGATCCCCTATATTTGCACCCTTCTGATCAGACCTCACACAGTTTCGGGACGAAATACAAAGAGGGAAGTAATTTCGACTCTTGGAAATGAGTAACCATCATCGCCCTAAAGGCCAAAAATAAATACGGTCTGGTGAATGGTCACGTTCAAGAACCAGAAATTACGTATGAGAGATATCCATTGTGGGAGCGATGCAACCACACTGTGATGAGCTGGATTCTAAACTCAGTGGAGAAGGAGATCGCAGACAGTATCGTCTTCTGTGAGAATGCCCATGAAATGTGGGTTCGTCTTCTCAAGCGGTACGACGTTGTCAATGGACCGGAGGTTTACGCCATACAGAAGGAGATAAGTCAACTCTCGCAGCAAGAAGACTCAGTTGGGTCTTACTTCTCCAAGCTCAAGAATCTCTGGGATCGTCTCGACTCAGCCAGGAAAAACCCTAAGTGTGTCTGCGGGTGCAAATGCGGAGCGGCCAAGGTGATTCAAGACAATAAGGAACAAGACCAGCTAATCAAGTTCCTGGATGGTCTCAACGACGAATACAAGAATGCCAAAGACACAATCCTGCTTATGAATCCCCTTCCCAGCCTTGACCACGCGTTCTCCCTCATTTCTCAGATCCAGAAACAACGTCGAGTTGCAGAGAATCGTGGGACTGCTGAGAATTCGATAACCTTGGCGAGCAAGACCTCCCCGAATAATAAGAAAGCAAGTGGGAAATCTTCTGTCAGAAAAACGCCCAACAACAACAACGGAAAAAAGAATCAACTCAAATGCAGCAATTGTGCCAAGTTAGGGCATACCAGGGCAGAGTGTTGGTGGTTAATTGGGTTTCCTGGAGAAGAACGAAGCCAAACTGATGCTCCTCAAAGAACCCAACGTGTTGCGAGTTCCATCCTTGAATCTGAATCAAGCTCCCAAACCTCACCAGTCACGGGCCTTACTCTGGAGCAAAACAATCAATTGGCAGCATACTTGGATCAGAGGAACACCGCTGCGAACAACACCTCAATTAAGAATTTTGGGAGTTTTTCTGGTAACTTTTCTGCCTACTATAACTATCAATTGCAAGCTATCAATCACCAGTTGCCTAAAGATTTGAGTTCTTTATGGATAATCGATTCGGGGGCTTCTGATCACGTAACAGGAAACAAATCCATGCTAAAGAACCTAAATTATATAACTACAAACAGAAACATTACTTTACCTGATGGTCAGCAATGTTCTGTTGCAAATATTGGAAAAATTGAAATCTGTGACAATTTAGTATTGAATGATGTGCAGTTTGTTCCCAGTTTCATGTCCAACCTCATTTCTGTTAGCAAGTTAACTAAGCAGTTGAACATGACTATTCATTTTTCCCGCAATGCTTGTGTTCTGCAGGATAATCACAAAGATCTTCAGGCTAAGATTGGTTTTGAGCGCTATGGTTTATTTTTCCTTGATGTTTTAGCTCTTTCTGTTTTCTTAGGGAAAATTGTACATGCTACATCTGTTGTGTTGACTGCTGCACCAAGTAATGTGCATACTAGTCTAAATGAAAAATTGTTGCTATGGCATAACAAACTAGGACACATATCACCAAGAAAATTGTCTCAGATGAACATAGGAGAAAAGTTTCCGTCTATTGATGTGATTCCCTGTACTGTTTGCTTCAAGGCAAAAGGTAGAAGATTGAAATTCCCTTGTTCTGAAATAAAGAGTGATACTGTTTTTCATATGATTCATGTCGATATTTGTGGTCCTATGAGAACTGAAAGTCTTAATGGGCACCGATACTTCATAACTTTTGTAGACGATTTCAGTCGATCTACATGGGTGAAGGTTTTAAAACATAAATCAGAGGGCATGGGTATGATTAAAGATTTTATTTGTTTAGTAGAAAGACAATTCAACAAACAAGTAAGAATATTGAGGAGTGATAATGCCAAGGAATTGGGGTCTTCTCAAGAGGGAATAGATTTCTTTAGAAACAAGGGTATTATTCATCAAACAAGCTGTCCACACACGCCCCAACAAAACGGGGTTGTGGAACGAAAACAAGGACATTTAATGCAGGTCACTAGGTCTTTTCTCTTCCAATCAGGTCTAGAGCCTAAGTTTTGGAACTTCTGTTTAGACCATGCTGCTTTCATAGTTAACAGAACACCATCCAAAGCCATAGGAAACATATCTCCTTATGAAAAACTCTATGGCCATTCCCCTTCTTACAATGAGATTAAGAACTTTGGTTGTTTATGCTATGTGACGAACATCAATGCTAACAGAAGCAAATTAGACCTCAGATCCTCCGCTTCTGTATATCTAGGTAATAGCAAAAATACCAAAGGTTATAGGGTGTTAAACATAGAGACTAAACAAATTAATGTCAGCAGGGATGTAACTTTTTTCGAAACCATTTATCCCCTCACAGACAAAAACTGGAGTAAACTATGGCATGACAAACAGATTATCCATGAAACATCTGGTTTATTACCACATACAGAAACTGAAATACTTTATCACTTTGATGATGATTGCCCTTTTCCCAATGACCCTTCCAGCAAGTGTGACAAAGCCACTCCTCAAGCAGGAAAAATTATCCATAATCAGACACAAACAGAACAACCACCTGAAATCTCATCTGATGACGAAGAGTCTTCAGACACTGAGAATCTTCCTCAAACGTTCTCTGATGACACACAACTTCCCACCTCTCAATCCCAAACTGCTTCCATAGAAAAAGGAGAAAATCAGATAGCAGATGATCTTCTTACCTACACAGAAAATCAAGACCCTGACCACATAGATCAGAATCCAAATCCCAATACCTTCAGAAGATCTAGCCGTACATCCAACCCCCTGTTAGGTTCCAAGATTATGTCTGTTCTGTAGGAACCACACAAGATTCTTTCTCAGAAATTCTCTCCACCAGATTACATAAACACAGTCATAATTCCCACCCACACAACCAGCTATCCCTCGATACCCTCACAAATCTCATACCCAGCACAAGAATCACTAGCTTTTCTCTTGCATCCACCTCTCAACTTCTGTTAAACAACATCCTCTCCCTTAAGGAACCCACCTCTTATAGTGAAGCTAGTAAAGACCCAAGGTGGGTCAGTACTAAGAGTGGGTTGATAACCTACAGCAGAAGGCATTCGACCCAATAACGCGGATACTTCGGATCCTGCTTGGACGAAACGGAAGATATTGTCAATAAATAGAAGCACATCTTGTTTATTAACATCTCGGAAATATTCCGCCATAGTTAGGGCGGTCAAACCAACTCTCATACGGGCTCCAGGCGGTTCATTCATTTGACCGTAGACTAGAGCTACTTTCGATTCTGCAATATTTTCTTCATTAATAACTCCGGATTCTTTCATTTCTTTGTAAAGATCATTTCCTTCACGAGTACGCTCGCCTACGCCGCCAAATACAGATACACCTCCATGAGCTTTTGCAATATTATTGATCAATTCCATAATGAGTACGGTTTTACCTACTCCAGCTCCCCCGAATAGGCCTATTTTTCCTCCCCGGCGATAGGGAGCTAAAAGGTCTACCACTTTAATTCCTGTTTCAAAAATAGATAATTTTGTATCTAACTGTATAAAGTCGGGTGCCGATTTATGAATAGGAGATGTTGTGCCAGTATCTACAGGACCTAAATTATCAATAGGTTGACACAACAGAGATTACTAATCTGAAACAGCAGCTTCATGCCGTTTTCAGAATAAAGGATCTTGGTAGAATAAATTACTTCCTTGGGATGGAGTTTACTGAAACTAACGAAAGGCTGATAATGTCTCAAAGAAAGTATGCAACTCAACTTCTTTTAGACTATGAGATGCAGGATTGTCGTGCATCAGTTTCACCCCTGCAGCTAAATCAGAAGCTCTACCAGGACTCAGGACAACTTCTGCCAGACCCAACCGTGTACAAAAGACTCATAGAGAAGTTAAATTTCTTGACTCATACTAGGCCAGACCTAGCTTATACTGTTCAATACTTAAGTCAATTTCTTCAACAACCCACTTCTGCTCATTTAACTGCTGCTTACCACACACTGTCATACATTAAAGGCACACTTGGTTTTGGTATTTCTTTTAATAAACGACCTACATATGATCTGTTAGCTTATTGCGATTCTGACTGGGCTTCATGTCCTTTGCCCAGGGAATCAATATCACTACTAGAAAAAAGCAAATTACCTACGGACAATTCCGTAGGTAATCCGTAGGTAATCAGAATTACCGACGGATTACCGATAAAATTTCACTCAAAACATCCGTCGGTATTTAATTGGTCGGTAATTAGATTACCGACGGAAAAATGAGTCCGTCGGTAAATTACCTACGGATTACCTACGAAATTGTCAGCCGTAATTACCGACGAATTACCTACGGAACGGTCCGAAGGTAAATTACCTACGGAAAATCCGTCGGCAACCCGACACCACAGCAGCGTTACCCACACATTCACATTTCCGTGGGTAATCCGTAGGTAATACTTTACCTACGGATTACCAATGGAAACTTACCCGAAATAATTTATGTAATATTTCGTAGGTAATCCGTAGGTAATTTAAATTTAAATTTGATTTTTATTTCATATATATCAGATCATATTTAATAGTATTATCATTTATTTTCCATTTTTGGGAATTTAAATTATTGCACTATATAGTTTTAAATATTTAATAAACATGAAACTATATTATGAAAAATAACATCTAAAATATTAAATTTCACAAAATTATAAGATTTAGAGTATATCAAATTTATATTATAAATCTGACAACTAATATTCTACATCATATATATAAAACAGGAAAAACATACTTAAGTCATTACTTCCCAACTATAAATAACATTTACACATCACCAAGTAGAATTCAACAAGCAAAACTACTAGTTTGAACTCTCAGAGTTGCTACTACTTGATTATATGGACTTTTATGACATTATTAGATCGGGAAGCATCTCATGCTTGACGATTTCTTAGCTCCAGTTGAGCAACAAACCTAACACCCCCAGCTCCTGATCCCAATGATATTATTCTGTCATCAATCAAACCAGATCAACAGTTGAAACAGGTGAAACCGCAGGTTCCAACTGCACATTCTTCAAATCAGTATCATAGATATCAACATGCTCCAAGCAGGTCTTCAACAGTAGAATGCATCCTCTATCCCCATACTGAGCAAACTGCAAAGATGCAAGCTCAGGTATATGAAAAAGAAACTTTACTCATTCAATTTTAATTTCTAACATAACAATATGGAAGTTTCAGCATATAACAAAAAGGATCTTAAATCAGGCAAATTCTTTATGTATACACTTCCAAAATAAAACCAATAAAACACTAGGTAGAGAAGTGTACAATAGTAGCCCAACACTTGGGAGTTAAGACAGTGGCAAAAATTACTCAAGCATGAAAACTCGAACTGTTCCAAAAATTGAAAAATCAGATTACATGCTCCAAAGCAACATTTAAGTAATACCACAAAATATGGACTGAGAAGTGAAATAGAGCTACTTCAGTCAGCAACCATTTCCTAAGGCAATGTAATTACATCACTCACCACTTGCACTGAGAGATAGCACTGAAAGAAGAAAATGACAGAGCAGCTTACAGTATGATCATTTACATTGATTTGTTTACTTCTTTAATGCAATCTTATTTCACCCATACCACTACGCATAAGAGAACCCCGTAGCTCAAGTCGAGGGAGTGAGAAATAAGAACCCCCTAGCTAAGCCAAGATAGCAAGTATTATTCATTTGATGACACTAAAACTAAACTATAACGGACAACACCGCAACTGAAGATTATATAATCCTGCAGATCAACTACA
Organism: Limonium bicolor; assembly: GCA_023374045.1. Classification (NCBI taxonomy): domain Eukaryota; kingdom Viridiplantae; phylum Streptophyta; class Magnoliopsida; order Caryophyllales; family Plumbaginaceae; genus Limonium; species Limonium bicolor. The sequence continues at coordinate 283,840,476 of CM041776.1, forward strand.
AGCATCATATTTAACTTATATTTGGTATAGAACATTTAAATTTAGCAAAGGGCACATGCACCAAGAATCAAATCAACATAGGTAGTTGATTTACAGTATCTTTATATGAAACTGAATGTTGGGTTGTGTGCAACGCAGAAGTAGAAATGCAAAACAGTATCACACCAGAAGCATTTTACCATGAACTATAAAAACATAAAAATATCACTAGACAGGCTTCTTGGACCAATGAGATTTGGACCAATAACTATAGTTGAACATTTGCCGTAGCCATACAGCTATGGATTTTGAGGACAAAATTTGGTATGGCAGTACCGACTACCGAGACAATGAACTTAAACACCACAACAGCTTGTTTCGAATTGGAGACTTCCTGATACAGACAATAAAGTGAAATTATTCTAGCTAGTTTAAGAACAAAGTGTATGACTTGTTTATTAATGATTGCTAATTGTCCTATTTAGCTCCTAGCTTTATCCATGTAACTAACTAAGTAACACCAATGTTTCTGGATGGCAATATCAAATTTTATATTCAGATTTGTATAGATATATATCCACTACACTAGCTAGGAGAGGAAGAAAGAAGAAGATGAAGAAAAATGCAGTTCATGGATCAAACATCTGAATTTTATTATTAATACAATCAAAAGAAATATTACTCACAAGTATGATTCATTTTTTGCCATAGAAAAATTCTACGGCGTCATGGCAGGAATAAGTATTAAGGTTTTTAGCAATTTCATCAACTTATCAATTACTTAATTGTTCGCCAGTTAGCTTGCAAAATTACCGTGACTAAACTGAAGAGAAGAAGACAAGTTAGAGTATATTACCGTGACTGAACTGAAGTGTTATCAGCCCTGTCTTCAATCTAATGTGCGGGCAGCAGTGAGTCCTGCACAGCACAAACACAAGAAGAGGATTAAGACAGCGTATGAGTATAAATCTGGTAAGAAATATGCCTCAGTTTGAGTATTAATTAAAAGATTATCTCACAACTCATGTATTCTTCTATATTTTTTTTATGAAGCAGCCTCTGTTATTCAATTGTTTTACTGAAACCATCAGATAAACAGGGGCACAGGGATCGAATCCAAATAACACAACCATCTGCATGAACCATTCAAACAAACAACCCATGCTTCTACTAACGGTTTACAAAAATCAATGAAAATAAGTGGGTGTTGCAGCACAAGATACAAATAGCACATGACATTGAAATGAGCCAAAAAATGTCCAGAAAATGAGTAAGATGGGACTAGCAGCGTCGACGGAAGGTTATTCCTTCCCATATATAAAAAAACGAAATATCTGTATCTCTTCCAAAGGCACTTACTTGGCCGATCTTTGCCAAAACCATGGCAGTAACCATACATCCAGAAAAATAATTATTTGTTGTCTTTGCTTCATTCATGCAATAACTTTCATGACGACTGAACACACCTAATTGACAACGTCAAGGACCAGTTTACGAGATTTCAAAGTTGACCACCTCATAAGTGCAAAAGAACCAACGCAATGAACACAAAAATAAGTGCAAACGAAACCGAGGCAATGAACACAAAAATACAGACAAATAGCACATATTAGTTCACAATAGTAGATGATCGAACACAATAAAATCAAAGGAAACTGAAACTGCTAATATACAATGAACTTAAACACCACATAGTGATTTCATGATGGTCACGAGCTTGTTTCGAATTGGGGTTAAGATAAAAAAAACCATGAACCCTAATTATCCAACTACTGACAAAAACAGAACCTAATTAACATATGAGGTCTTATCGAAAAATTAAATTTCGTCTAATTTGTAGTTCGATTTCAAAACCCCTCCGATTCCTACCCCTCTTCTGAAATACCCCAAACCTTAGTATATTGTTTAAACACCTAAATATGGATATTAAGGCTAAAAGAGTCTTAGAAACATTAAAACAAATTTAAAAAAAGAAAACAAAAATGTGCTTTAAGGTCAATAAAGGCCAAAATGTGCTCTAAGTTGGGATAAGCTTGGTAAGACCTAATGAAACTACCAAGACCTTATTTATATACTAATGAATATATTAAACCAATTAGCAAAGAAAACAAGCTTGAAAACAAGTTAAAACACAAAATGTGCTTAAGGAGTCTTAAAGCACATTTTTGAAAAATTGTTTGTAAAGAGTTTTGAATGGCTAAATGTCCATCATTACTCTTTAATTAACGTTACTATATAGTATCACATTTGGAAGTCTATATCAATGGGAAATCAAAATTTTCACTTCTATGTGCCTTGTTTTTATGAATAGTGATTTAATAAGCTTTGTAACATATGTTGTATAGTAATTAAATTGACAAATAAAGACTATATTACCCCTAAGTACTATTGGGGGCCGGTTTTTTAAGTGTGGTGACTCACCACTCTCTTGAAATGTTAAGAAAATGAAGAAGACTACTTAAGTTACTTTTACTTTATAAGCATAAATATCTTCTAAAAAAGCAAAAAACAACTCACTTATCTCATTCTCTCATTTCTTTCCTTCATTTCCCACGGTTCCAAGTCTTCTTCAACCTCTCTTCTTCTCTTCATTCACGATTTGCAATAGTAAATGCACAAACTCCATCTTTGACCACTTGTAATTCCTAGCTCACTTAACCAAATCAAAAACAAACACCACCATTCTCTTCCTCTCATCAAGCTCTTCATTCCTATCTTCTCAAAATTTCAAGAGCCCCATTTCGGTGCCATGGAGTTCTACCATTGAAGGAGCTTGAGCTCATATTTCTACATATTATTACTCTCCTTTGCTTCTAGGTAAGGAATCTCAAAGAAAAATCATGTTTCCTCCATGTTTTTACCTTGACCGAAAATGCCCATTAATGGTGCTCTTTGTGTGACTTTGTTCTAGCTTCATTCCAACCCTTCAAGGACTAGGTGGAGTCCTCTCTTGATATATATTCAAACTCTCTTCAAAGACCAAGGTAAAATAACTACATTAATGTTTTTGAAATAATGTAAACCTAGGGTTTACAATGAGATGAAGCTTAAAGCTTGAATACTCATTATGTTATTTGTATAATGTTTAGTAGTTGACAAGGAATCAAATACCTTACCGGTTTTACAAGGAAACAAGAAAGAAGTTGGTGTGGGAAAAGAGGTAAATATGCTAACCTAATGTGGTTTAAGGTCTTAGGAGAAATGAGCTTGTATTTCTTATGAAAATGATCTAAGGAGCCAATGAGAAGTGACTTAGAAGAATGCTCTTAAGAGTTTAGTAATATGTGTTGTTGAGTGTATTTGCAGGTCAAAGGCAATTATATTGTGGAAATTCAGTGTTTATAATTTATGCATCTTAAGGGCCTAAGAGCCATGTTATTTAAGGGCCTAAGTGCCATGCAATTTAAATTATGCACTATATTGTGATGTAGTGCTATATGAGTGAAGTTTGTGTATAAGAGAGTGCTTGATGGATTTTTAGTGTTCTTGGTTGTTTGTTGGTGAAAACAATATGTCTTGGTTTAGTAATGTTCTAGGAGAACCTATGTCAAAATTTAGGTAACAAACAAGAAGTCCTAAGGTTTAAAAATAAGTTTGATGAGTTAAGAAATGTTTAGAATGGTTAAGTGCTTTCCTTGGGAAAGAAACATGCATTAAGGTGTTTTAAGATGTGAGAAGGGATTAGGAAATGTTCTAGAGGATTTTATAATGCAAGGAATGTTTTGGGATACACTAGAGTCATTTGGACTTGTGCTAGGATTTGGGCAAACTTTGGTGAACAAGGAGAAAGTGTGAACTTGAAAAAGGATTTCAAGAATGACATAAGGAGTTGATGGTAAGAAATGATGCTTGGGAGATGATGCTAAAATGAGGAGAAAGCATTTTGGGATAGTAGTTATCATAGGTATGAAAACCATTTGGAAAACTAAGGAGGAAATAACATAAGTGTTAGGAATTTCGGTATGAAATAAGTAAGTGTTTAAGGTTATAGATAATGAGTTTCATGGATGTTGTATGTGGATATAAGTGTACCAAATGTTGTTAGGAAACATTAAGAGGCTTTAGGAGAAGTTTGGTGAAGATTTGACAAAGTTTGGGCAAGTTTAGATGGCGTCCGACCCAGGGGTCCGACCCAAGTTTGGGTCGGACAGCCTCTGTTAGACGTCAGGAAATTGTTCTGGAACGGTCCGACCCAGAGGACTTGGGTCGGACATGGGTCGGACGGTCATGTTTTGAAGGACGGAAAATGTTCTGGAATGGTCCGACCCAGTCGAGTGAGTCGGACATGGGTCGGACATGGTTGTTCTGTAAGTTGGTAAATGTTCTGTAATGGTCCGACCCAGTCGAGTGAGTCGGACATGGGTCGGACGTGTATGTATAAAGGGCGATGAAGTCTCTGGAATGGTCCGACCCAGATGGTTGGGTCGGACATGGGTCGGATAAGCTAAGTTTTTCCAAACCCGAAAATCACTGGAAGGGTCCAACCCAGTTGTGGGTCGGACGGTGGGTCGGACAGACCAAAATCTAAAAAAAAAACAGAAAAGAATGTGACTTATGTAATTAACCCTAGGGGGTATAATGAGGGTAACCTAGGGTAAGTTAGACATTAAAAACATGTCATACAATCATGTTAAACATTTAGTAAGTTTGAAGTTAAATAAATTAACCGACGTTATTAACCATGTATAGGAGTGACCTACGGAGGAAATCAATCGAGGCAAGGACCAAGGTATGGTTTTCTTGCAGTCTGTTGCCTACCGGTTTACACCGGCTTGTGTGTTGTATGTTTTTCTGTGTGTTTATGACGTTATAAGATTTAAACATGTAATGAGTTTACAGTTGTTCATATTATTGAGACGTTATGATGTGACTCATTTTCCTAGTGTGTCTAACGTGACCTACCACCTGTTGTGTATTGGTTGTTAAGTTCCACCATGAACTTCTAACAAGTGTTAAATGGGAAGTGAGGAATCCGGTTGTCCGGTCATGCATGTAAGTTAAGAGTAGATATCTGAATCAGATTCGACTCTTATGTTGTTAAGATTGTTCTCCTTAATTTGGCGTTCGATCTCCCGCTAGCTTCCTCCAAAGCTTACCTATTCTGACTTATGATCGGTTTAGTGGGAACATGTGTTTGTGTGGTGTGTTCGGGTCACTACATCCGAACCATCTGTGACTTAAGTTACTCGTTCGAATAACAGAACGGTAATGAGTGTGTGTAACGAGCTTAACATGAGGGTGAATCATTCTCTAGGCTCTTATGTTGTTTAACCTTCTTGGTTTGTTATTGTGGAAAGAAGATCCACTGTGTATGTGATGTTGTGCTATGCACTATTGATGCTATGCCACATATTATGTTATGTTATGTTATGTATAAAATGAATGCCATGTTATCATGACAATTAGTTGCGCGTATCCCGGTAGCCGATGGGCTGCGCGTTAACCATACCAGCCAAGGGTTGCTGACCCCCTCGGGGGCTCCATATTTTACTGCAGGATGAGGATCGAGGAAGCAGAGTGGCTGTAGGATCTAGGCTGCAGTTGTATTTTGGTTTATTTTGGATGTTGAGCCCGGGATGCGCCTGTGCTCCCGTGGCATTATATTTTGATTCCGTTGAAATTACTATGGCGGTATATTGACAGTTTACAGTGAAGGAATGTAAGTAAATACTCGGTATTGTATATGATGTATTTATGGTTTAGTTTATGCTCGGGAGTCTGATCATCAGACCGGTACACTTGTATTTATTCTGCCTTGTCAACCACGTGGGTGGTTGACGGCGTTGTAGCACCGAAGTGTTTAGTTATTTATTCCGCTGCGATTTCATTAGTTGTGAAGTTCGATGTAGGGGTGTTACATCTTCACTTTGGTGTACGAACGAGAGATGTAACCAGCAACTGGGAGCTCTTCAATGGATATGCAGCGGGAGAGAAACACAGAGCCACGCAACTTCTTGTAGTCTTTCTAATAGTAGTTTTTTTGTCGATTGCAATTATTTTTCCTCGGGATTATATATAATGTAATTAAATCAAAGTATATTTTCCTTTATAATAATTAATCAGAGGTGAAAAAAGACAGATATGGAGTTGGAGGATGCGGTGGATTACTCATCACAACCAGAAGATGCTAAACCTTCTATGGTTTTATTTGCAATTTTTTTTCTGATTAGCAAATATAAATTAGGATTAATCTGCTTATAAATTTCCTAATCCTATCTCTAGAATTGCTCCACCAGATTAAGCAAACAACAATATTTACACGCACAATTAGCCTCCACACACCAGATTAATCCTTTCTCTAGAATTGCTCCACCAGATTTTATAATCAACCACATATAATAAAAATCCTTGCTTGTAAAGCAGATAAACCAAGCAGTACATTGATGTCAAACTAAGGAAGCAACTCCACATTATAACCAATAACGCAGCCGATTTCACCACAACCAGTGACTGAAACCCCGTCTTGATACAGTAAACCACGAGATTCAACAACACATGTGCGAGTGACCAGATTCAACAACACAGTCGATATTCAAACTAAGGAAGCGTACCTGATTGAAGACGGGCGCGCTTATGATTGGGGTCCAACTTCAGCAACGACGAGATTCAGAAACAAACTCGAGTAGAAAGAGGGAGAACCGGGCAGTTGAATCGCGATAGAGAACCGGGCAGGTGCGAATGGAGTCCAGAAAGAGGGAGAACCGGGCAGCTGATAGAGAAACCAAACTCGAGCGAGGAGAGCTGTGGGAAACGACTAAGGAAGAAGATGGCTCCGCAAGCGTTTAGGGTTTTTTTCTAAAGACACAAAACTCAAGAAACAACTCAGGAAGCAGAAAGGAGAAAAATACTACCAAATATTGCCGACGTTATCATAAACGACAGCGCTGTTCATGAGACTTGCTTTATTCTCTAGTAAATACGACGGATAAAATCGAAGATAAAACACCATCGTAACACATTACCGACAGATAAAAACCGTCGGTATTAATCAGAAAAAAAATACTCCATATAAATAAGACGACGTCGTTTCCGGTAACATGTTACCTACGGAATAAGTCCATCGGCATTTGTCCGAGAAAAAATACCGCATGCAAGGAACGGCTTCGTTGTTACAAGTAATCTCGCTTTATAAAAGAGTCATTACCTACAGAATGTTTCCGTAGGTAATTACCGACGGAACTAATCCGTAGGTAATCTTTGTGTAGAAGAAAACGTTGCATTCCAGTTTTAACGCTCGCCTACCACTACGAAGCAATTACCGACGAAATTGAGTCCGTAGGTAATTTTTCAAGCAGAATTTACCGACGGAAGATTCTGTCGCTAACCTTTCTTCAAAATCCCGCCTATTTACCTACGGAAAAGATCCGTAGGTAATTTGATGGCATTATACGCGCCACTACCAGCCAGTCCTCCCACACTTTTCCCTTCAAATTTGCGTACGGAATATTCTGTCGGTAATGTTTTTGTTGGAATTCCATCGGTATTCCGTAGGTAACAACTTAACCAAGGGCTGGTACTATAAACCGTAGGTATTCCGTCGGGAATTACCTACGGAATATTTTCCATAGGTAATTTCCGTAGGTAAACTACTGTTTTCTAGTAGTGATATCAGGATATTATATCCTGTTTGGTGGATCTCCCCTCAGCTAGAAATCAAAGAAGCAGACATCAGTTTCCCTTTCTTCAGCAGAGGCCGAATACCGGGCCATGAGGCAAATAACAAGTGAACTAAGCTGGATAACGAGACTCCTCAGTGAACTGGAAGTCAGAGACATTGCTCTAGTCCCATTGAAGTGCGACAACCTCTCTGCAATCCACATTGCAAAGAATCCGGTTGCGCATGAAAGAACAAAGCATATCGAGTTGGACTGCCACTATGTGCGTGAACAGCTCCAAGCAGGATTGATCCAGGTTCAGTACGTTCCAACCTCACGACAGTTAGCAGACATATTCACCAAAACTTTGACGGGCAAAGCTTATAGATTGACACTGCCAAAACTGGGAATGCATTCTGCAGAGTAGCAAGACTTCAATTTTCTCAGCTTCCAGCCTTGAGGGGGGTATTAGGAATATAGATATTCTATATGGATATACTATAGGTATATGTATAGTACTATATATCTGTATATAGTACCCGATATATTTCTTCTGCATATTTCCTATTCTATCCCTCTTCTATGTTCTGTCTACTTATATACCGATGTCGCTATTCTCTGTAACTAGTTTTTTCCTCTTTTGTAATACAGTAGAGAACATCTTCTCTCTTGCAATAATATCATCGTTTCTTCTTCTTCCTTGATCTGCTACTACAAGTTTGACAGAAACACCGACATCAACAAAGAAAATTAAGAAATGGTCTCGCTTAGGGTACTAATTTGCACAAAAAATATAGCATGCACGTTCTCCCTCGTATCCTGAAACCGAGTATCGTTGGAAATTAAAATAGGTGATTTAGAGGCAATATCCACACAGCATGAATAAGACCTTATGCTATGACTATGAGCTACTTTAGTATTGCATTGCGTACATTATTATAACTTATGGTGTTTGTGAATCTGAATTGTGATGACAGACAGGGTGGCTGCTATTGTTTATCAATATAGTTTTGCGTTATTACTACTCCATCTTTTAGAATTGCAATTTGTTGCTGTATGAAGAAATAGAAGAAATCACTGTTGGTGGCAGCATTACATGTTAATGTTGTTACCTTGACTTGTTTACCTACCGCTCATGACAATATTTTTTTTAAAGAAAGAAACAGCTAAATTTGTTGGACTTTTGAAGCCAGCCTCATGAACATGAACCTCACGGCATCAAAATCCTACGGACTTTTGGATGGAATTCTTGAGGTACTGGCGTTTGGATGAGCGTCTCCATCCAAAATCAGTAGAGAATTTTGTCAAGCTGCATTCTCAATGTGCGTTTAAGTTTCTTTTGAACTTTGTGTTTCTATTTTGGTGACGTCATTGATTTCCATCCATTTACTATACAGCTGTTAAGGGGGCGTTCACTTTGAGGTAATCAACAAAGGGAAACGGAATCATTCCCTTTGTGGTTGTTTGTTTTGTATTTTTAATGATTCTGTTTCCCCCACTTCAGGTTTCAAAAACCCCCAATTCCCTTTTGATGATTCCCCCCAATATGCCAGGGAAAGGTATTCCCTTTCCTCCCTCTTACCCCTATCATCATCTTTAGCATAATAAATATTAATATATATATATAATTTATATAAATACTAATATATGATACATAACTTTTATAAATATTAATATACAATATTTTTATCTAATAGAAATACAAATATTTATTTATACTTTATATAAATATAAATATAGATATCAATGAATATATATTATATATATATTATATAAATGTTTAATATATCATTTTATAATTTTAATAATTATACTATATATAATGGTAATATATATTAATTTATTTTGAAAATGAACAAATAATATATATATATATATATATATAACATAATTTAATTACAATAAAATTCTGAAATAATATATATATATTATTTAAATAAATATTAATATATATAATCATTTATACATATTAGTTATAATTTAAATAAATATGAACAAATATTATATATAATATATATTAATATTAATAAATATTACTTATACTTTAAATGATATAAAAATAATATATATATATATATTCTTTATAAATTTAAATAAATATTAATATATATATTATATAATATATAAAAATATTTATATATATTATTTACAATTTTATTAAATATTGTTAAATAATATTATTTAAAATTTAAATACTATAAAACTAAAAAGTAATAATAATATATAGTATATATAATTTATATAAATATTTATTTATATTGTTTACAGTTTAAATAAATATTATATAATATATATATTAATAAATATTTTTTTATAACTTAAATACTATAAATAAAAAGTTATATATCGATAATTTTTAAAAAACTTCTCTATAAGCTATATATATTATTGTCATTTATAATTTAAATATTTATATATGCTACTATATAATTTATATAATATTATTATATGTTGCATATTTGATAAATATTAATATATTATTCATAGTGTAAATCTGTTTGAACCAAACAACAAAGACATCATGAGAATTCTATTATGTTTCCATGTAGAATCAAACAGACTTCTTGATTCGGGGGAATCCCTTTCCTTTCCTTTCCATTCCCTTTCCTGATTCCATTCCGTTTCCTCGCCTCGAAGTGAACGCACCCTAACTTCCTTAGTTATATTAGTTAGTTTTATGTAAAATGAAAATTCATTTAGTTTTTTTTTAAATATATCATATATTAATTAATAAAAAATAATTAATATTTATTAATTACGGTTATTTAGTTAAAGTAATACATCTTAATTATAGCGTACCAATCGAATTCTTAGTTGAAAACATTTCTGACCGAACTGCCGACAACTTCATAACTCACATATAAATACATACTTGAACTAAATAAAACTCATATTTTACTAAATACAACTAAAATAACAAATTTTCAATTCCCAACCACAGTTCCCCAAACACCAAGAGGGAATCAAACAGTTGAGAAACTCGTTAAATCAGCATCAGGCAGCTCCTGACTTACTTAACTGTAGCTTTCAACAACTATCCCAAACAAACTCAATACATCTGTGGTAGACAACATCTTAATTTTCACATTGTGTTCGAAAGATCTAAGAAATACTTTTCTAGATTCAAGTTGTAAGAGTTGTTTTGTTACACTTGTCATTGTTTGTTATGTGGTATTTGAGAGTTTCTTCTTTTGTGTTATATCCGTTGTGAGTTTTTAATGTGTTGATATACTTTTTGTATATGCTCCAACCAACTCGCCCCAATCTTGGGTGTTCCCCTTCGAGAATTTTCTAACGTAATTAGATTCACTCTTGACACATAACTTCTTAATAGGAAGTATCACAGCCATTAGTCTTATCTGGAATATCTAAATCGATCTCCGGTGTGACTTGAGAGGAATAGGGTCGAAAAGCATTGATCGTCATCAACTTCTGTCTCTCCAATGATGTTTTACAATAGGTTGTGCAAGGAAACTATTACGGCGCATTATGACTCAAACTGGAGTCTCTTAATATGACAAGAATTTTCATAATAAATCGTCTTTTCTTGAAGAGTACATTCGTGGAATCTTGACCTTCAAGGAGGCAGACCTATTAAGTCTCATCTTGTTATGCTATTGTTTTGGATCTTCAAAGCACATAGTAAGGTATCTCAAAGTCAAAGCTGCTACTGGTTACCCCATTGAATTGAGAAATTTCACATGCACCAGTTCGGCAGGACCCAGAAAACAAATATGTTCACCACACATGGAAGAGACCAAAAAGGAAACAAAAGAAAAGCCCTACAAATTTCTTATCAAATTGATTAATTGCAAGGATCAATATACAACTAACATAAGGAAAAACTTCAAGGCGTTATGTATCCACAGAATTGAACAATTTGTCCATCCTCCAACCAAGCCCGCAAAGAAATCCTCCCAGCCCAGTCATTAAAAAGAGAGTGGTAGCTCCTGTCTTAAGGACGTTACCTCCAAATCGTTTCATTTGCATCTGTGAATATCTGGTTGTGATGTTCGATGAGACACTGAACTACTTCTATAGCAGCAAAATCAACAGGCAAGCCGTCGTCCAAAGAAATGGGGGACGAGGCATCCATGTTGTCATCTTCTTCCTCTTCTTCTAAAGACAAAACAAAAGATGGAAGACAAATACAAAGCAGTGGGTTAATTTATACACACAGATCTAAACAAGTAGACGATGACCATCTCGGTGCAATTGAGCTATGTTTTGTTTAAGTGACATCTCTCAGAAAGGAGGATATGGTTACTTGTGAGCTTGAAGTTTGTTATAAAGTTGGCCTAGACCTAGTCCCATGATTACATGGAATAGACTTTAACTCTCCTGTTTATTTGCCTTCTCCAAGACAATCAGCAAGGATAGAATTTCAATTTTAAAACATAAAGTCAACTATCAGACCATATAGAGCAGTTTTTTTTTTCAATTTTACCAGTTATGGTTTTGATATCTCATTGTGAAATCTTAACAGAAAATTAACTGAAACTAGCTACTAAAGCTTTTTCAAACAGCACTGCAAAAATTCTAATTACCCAAGGCAGATTTCCTGGGAGAAATTACTTAAGACTCACCTAACATGTCCCAAGCACTATACGAAGGGGTTTGATTAGAATTCTTCCTAGACTGACTTTTCTTCGGCTGATACCATAACTGTTTATACAACTCAGGTCTCTGCCCCTTTTTCCAGATGATGACAGGGGCCATTTCCTCGGAAAGGCTTCGCGCATCCATCTGAACGCAGCATTGGAGCAAAGGACAAAAGGATTAGGTGAAGAATTAACAAAATTAGATGAATCTGTACAGAAATAGATCTCCTTAATTAGCATATTAGAACCACGGAAAAGCGAACTGCTCCATATTGTTCATCATTTTTTTATGGTACTTCTACCTAGAAAAGCTGGTGCAAGAATATTCAGTTCCATGTCCCAAAATCATAATATGAAAAGATGAGACAAGGAAGAAACAGAAATATATTCATGCCTTATTAAGCAGAGACTTCCGGCTAACATGAAGCAACAGTGCTGTAACTAATTCCAGTGTCATGTAGTTCACATTCGGGAGCTTCTTCAGTATATTTCTCATGACAGTGATATTGGACCTTCTACCTCTAATTTCATCATAAACTTCAAATGTAATTAGAGGTTCAGGCAGACTAGCCAGGTAACACTTGATCAGAGTGGCAACATCAAGTGGATTTATGCCTTCCGGCAACAGCGCATTGGACTCTGCAACTCAATATGACCAACATTAGAGTGTACAGCTAGCAAGCAATGACAAAGAATAACATGGAGGATGGACAAAGGATATTGACCTTGATTGTACAGTGAAACCAACTGTTGAACAGCTCTTCTGTTTCCCTCTGCTTTGAACAAATCTTGAGTGCTCAATCCTGTAATGAAGCATATCACAACTGTAGATCAGCTGCAAAATTAAGCCAGACAAGATAGGAGCCAGATATTTCTCGAAAATGGTACCTGATGCTATGAGATGATCAGCACATCTGACCAGCAAAGAAGGAATGAAAGAGCTTGATTGTTGCCTCTGTACAGTTACCTCAATTGGAACTCCAAATACTAATGTGGTCATCATGGTAGGCCAGGAAGCAACAAAAAGGGGAAAACATATCATTTGGTTTCCAGACATGATAGCAACAAAAAAGGCTACAGCTACTGTGACCTTCGTCCTGCTCACTAAACGTGTTTATATACTCAGAAGACAAACAGCAAACATGAAACAAATATGTTATCTCTTGTGGCATCTATTTGATAACATGATTTGAGCTAAATGCACCATGAATTAGGGGCTATTTGGAAAATTCTGAATTACCATCACCACTAGCCACACCCTGCAAACAACCAGAAAAAAAAAAGAGGATAAATATATAGAATCCTAAAATAAAATGCAGGTTACGCCAACCATTAAACTAAGCTATATTACCTTTTGCCACCTCTCAATATCAGATATCAAGGACTTGCTTCGTTGTGCAGTTTTTTTAGCTACCTGGTCAGAGTGCACCCATCTCAAAGAAAATCAATACTTTCCAACTATATAATGACCCATAGCTCGGATTATACAGAAATTTGTGATCAATATATAAGATGATTTTCACTGAGTACAAGATTAATGTCACTGAGCACAAGATCCAACTACCTCTTCAACCTTTGTCTTCCCCACAGTCACCTTATCCTTTGTCTCCGAAAACCCTTTTCTAAAGAAGAAGCTTGTTGTGGCAGCAGCAGAGAGAACTCTCTCTTGCATAGCATGCTTGGTAGAGGGTTGTTGAAAAATGGACCATTTGCTCTTTACAACTGACCCAACCCGCCCTACATTTACTTTTGCATCCTTGGCTACGCCTCCCACAAAAGTTCCAGCGGAACGGCTGGCTTCTTTCAACTTAACCCCTAAATTAAAACCCTTAATCAGGCTCTCAATTACAAAACAATTAGTTATTCTAACATATAAGCGGGGCAATCAGATAGAGAAGTCCAACCCGAAGTTGAGAAAAAGTCATTAGCTTTATCTTGCCACTGAGGAGACACCGCAGAAGGCATTGGCGTGGAACCAGAGAAAATCACCAACCAAATCAAAATAGAACTGCACCTGTAGATTCACCCAGATATTTCATCAGGACAAAAACAAGCTGACTGATTATTAAATTAAACACAGTTTCGCCACACTT